>CM029277.1:17556430-17716601 GCA_016920895.1 Vaccinium myrtillus
TTTCCTAGTTTCCTATTTTTGCTAAAATGGATTCATGGGTTGATTTTAACAAATAATTTTCTCTTTCGCTAAAAATTAACGCACTTGAGATTATGGGATTCCCATTTTAGCAAATGGGAAACAAAGCCTGAGAAGTGGGTCTCTCAAGCCATTGGTAGTGATAGCTTTGACTGCCCCACTTATCTCACGAGCATAGGAGATTACAGATTTTTGAAGCTCATAGTCATAGGAACCTCCACATTGTCAAAACTTTTCCTATTTTGATTTTTCTAGATATTCCATAGAGTAACTATGTACAAAGTGCTCCAAGGGGTATCAAAACCAACACCAGAAAGCTATTTTGACTTTAAATTGGATGAAATCCACTCCAAAATACCAGTTTATAACCTGTTTTCTGTTTTACTGTCATTTTGTTTTTTTTTTCTTTCACTCTTTCTTTGCTTTCTTTCATGGGATCATAAAAAAGAAAATTGCCATTTATTGTTTTACAAAGTGGCCAACTGTACTTTCGCAATGTGTAAGTATACTGCCACCCATGCCAACTCTAGGGACATCACACAACTGTGGACAAACTCTTTTGGCCCTACCTCAAACGTATAAATCACTCTCGAACAGAATAGTTTAGTCGATTTCAAGCGCAAAGAATCCGATGGTTGATGTAAGTTGCACTTTATTCTTCTGGAAAATGGCCAACTGCTCTTTCACAACTACAGAGATGCCAACTCGTCCGAAAACAAATTGAAGTGATGTTTCAACTGCTCGTAACATAATTGGAACAAGAGGGGGCCGGCAAATAAATGTGTGGGTGAAAATCTCCGTCGGGTGACAATCGATATGTGACAAGGTCACGGTTGTTGAGTTGTAAAATAGGAAAAGCTAGCATTCGTCACCAATGGTGAGATCACCTGGTAACGCTAACGCTATATACTTTGGTAGCACTTTCCTCACTCTCAACTTTGTATATTCTTTGTCATTTTGCTATCTTTATTATTTTTAACACGAAATTTGCATTTTTAGCCTATTTTTCCTCATAAAAGACAATATCGAATGTGCATTCCCGTGAATAATTAAACAGTGTATATATTAAAAAATTAATCTCTATCTATATATGCCCACACATATTGTGTTTTCAAATTTTTTTTTTTCTAAAAATGAGGATGACTAAATTACTAATTATTGGAGGCCGGACTGAGTTCTCGTAAACAATGGAAGTCCAATGATTTTTCAAATTTTGTGGAATCAATTTAGAGAGAGAGAGAGAGAGAGAGAGAGAGAAAGAGAGAGAGAGAGAAATGGCGATCCCTTCTCCGGTAAAGTTTCCACTGGTCTTTTTCTTCTGGGTGTGATCGTCCGCGTCCTACCTCTCTGGACTAACCTCTAGAGAGGTGTAAGGGGAGATCTCCGCGTCCTATTTCATTGGATTTGTTTCTGGTGAAATGTAAGGGGAGATCTAGATCACTTTCTGTTTATTTTTTTTTTATCTCTCTTCAGGTGTTTATATTTGGAATTTACTGCTCTATATCCGATGGCGAGCAATCGGATCTCAAACAGAATGGTGAAGGAAACCATCTTTGGTAAGAATGAGTGGCTTCCTGTCAATCATCATAAGACTCCTAGACTGATTAATGAAGAAGAACTCATCACACTCTACGTGAACAACATCCCAGAAGAAGCTACTCCTACCTGGCTTTTTACTACCTTCACCAAATTTGGTATTGTCAAAAGAATCTACATGCCAAAAAAGAGAAGTGCTCAAGGTAGCAGATTTGCCTTTGTCACATATAATTGCTCTGTCTCAGCTGATATTGCTATATCAAGAACAAATGAGATGATTTTTGGGAGAAACAAACTGTTGGTCAAGATAGCCTCATATAATCCCAGACAGAGCAAGGGTCCTATTCACAATCAGAATCACAAGAAATCCGATGCGTCAAAACCCAACTTCTCATTCAAAAATTCGAGACCGGAGATCTACTCTTCTTTGAATAAACCTGTTTTTGTTCAAGGAGAATGCAATAAATCTCAAAAGCTTATTAATGTGAAACCGTCAGGCAATGGTTGGCTTCATAGAAGTGTTGTAGCCACTCTTCACAGGAGAATTGAATTGGAGACTCTCAAATCTCATATCAAAGAAGAAGGAATCCAATTCTCAGAAATTAGACCTATGGGTGGAAGATACATGCTTATTACCTTTTCTAATTCAGAACTCAGAGACTCTGTTATATCTGACAAAATTTGGGGTCTTTGGTTCTCCTTCATCAAACCATGGTCGGGTGAAGTTGCTGGTAGTGAGCGTTTTACATGGCTATCTTGTATGGGCATTCCTCTCAATGCTTGGGACGTGCAAACTTTCAAGAAAATAGGGGAAATTTGGGGCACTGTTATGGAAATTGATGAAAACACCTTCAAAAATCTCTCCTTCGAAAAAGGGAAAATTCTTGTGGCTACCTCCTCAGTGAATAAAATCTCTGCTGAAATCCTAATTCAAATTGAAAATCAAATTTATCCAGTCTATGTTCTTGAGGAGGATGAACTCAGATTTCCTTTTCCTCCCCTCTGACTTTTGTCTCTGACAAGTCAGATGCCAACAAAGATGTTTTGGCCAGTAAGAAACGGGCACCTGAAATTAATTATCCACATCAGAAATTTGGTCAAGATCCCTTATTGGAAATTTTCTTTGTTCTTCATGGGGAATGCAATGGGCATGCAAAGCATCATAATTACCCCTCTTGTAAGACGACTAATGCTTCCAGTTTGAATGCTCCCAATGATATTATTCAATTTCAAAAAGAGAATGACTCTCTATCTTCCTTTGTCCAGAACTCCGTTGCCTCTTTGGAATTCGACCAAGAAGTAAACAGCCGGGCCCATCTTCAAGAGGTGGTTGGTCCAATCACAGCTCCACCCAAATCCTTTCTTTTTGGTTCAAACCTTGTGGTGGTGGACTCTGATCTTTCAGAATCTCTTCATTCTATTAGTGGCACAAATGGCTCTCATTCATTTCACGCCTTGGGCCCTACTCAAGCTCCAGTTGATCAAGTCCAAGCTGTTTCTTCTGATCAAACTATTTTCGAAGAACAATCCTGTCATATTGAGCCTCATGGGCGTAGGGATTTTAATCTCTTTGGGCCCAATCTTCTGGAGCTCAACTCTAATGCTTTGGCATTAAAATCCAATGCATTGGAAGTAGACCAATCTCAGATGATTTATCAAGACGTTAATAATTCTCATGGGATTGTGACCTCCCAACTTTCATCTCAGTTTAATGGCATTAATCTCTTTGTCGATTTGAACCCAAGGGAATCCAGGAAAAGAACCAGAACTATCATCTCCAATATCTTTGAAAACCTGGAACAACAGAATGTCAGCCAAAATCATTTGATTTCGTCAAACTTTCTCTCTCCCAACAAATTTCAGGTTTTCCAAAATCCTGAACCTGTTGAAAGTCATCAAAGTCATCAAATTATTCACAAGGAAGTTGCAGCCTCTTTCAACACAGGAAAATGCATTGGGGTAAATCTCTTATCCAGTGATGAAATTATCCTAAAGCAGATGATTGAAGCAGAATTCTCCCACTTCTCTCAAATTTATGAGAAATGGAAAGAATTATTCTAATCTCTTTCCCTTTATGAGATTGATATTTCTGGCAATATGAAGATCTTGTCATGGAATATCAGAGGACTTGGTAGCAGGGTAAAAAAAAGATTTCTTTGCAAGCTTATCAAAGACAGAAGACCAGATGTCATTTTCATTCAAGAATCAAAACTTGAGCAAGTGGAAGTTTCTTATTTTCAAAGACTTTGGGGAAATCTAGATGTGGAAGGTGTTTTCTCTAAATCTGAAGGGGCCTCTGGGGGTCTTATCACACTTTGGAACAAAGAAATTTTCAAAGCTGAGCACACAATCATTCACAGACATTTCATTCTTATCAGAGGTTCTCTCTATGGATTTCAATGTGTTCTAGTTAACGTTTATGCCCGAAATGAAATTCTGAATCGTAGGAATTTGTGGGATGACATTCTTCTTCACAAACAGTCATCCAACTTGCCATGGTGTCTGGGAGGTGATTTTAATGAGATCAAAACAATTTCTGAAAGGACCAACTGCTTAAGGATAGACAGAGGTATGAGAGATTTTCAAGGCTTTATCAACAATATGGAACTCATGGATCTTCCCCTCATGGGTCGAAGATTCACTTGGTCCAACTTCCAAGACACAAACATTCAAAGCAGACTTGACAGATTTCTGATTAACCAAGAATGGTTGGAGAATTATAAACTTACCCAATGGGGCCTTCATAGACCCATCTCTGATCATTGTCCCATTATGCTTGCTGATGATCAAAGAGACTGGGGCCCAAAGCCTTTCAGATTCATCAATGCTTGGCTCTCTAAACCTGATTGTCTCAATCTAGCAAAAGATGCATGGACAGGAACTGATCCACCTGGAAGGGCAGGAAAAAAGATTGTTCAGAAACTTATTGCAGTCAAAGAGAAAATCAAACTTTGGAACAAGAATAACTTTGGTGACATCAATGTTACTCTCTCTGATATTGAAAAGCAGATGCATGAGCTGGATCTTCTAAGTGAACAAAGGCAGCTTACTCAAGGGGAAAAATTGCTTAAATCTAAAACAAGAGCAGATTTCTGGAAGTACTCTAAAATGGTGGAATCATTATGGAGGCAAAAATCAAGGGTTTCATGGCTTAAGCTTGGAGATAAAAACACCAAATATTTTCAAATTGTAGCTAACAGCAGATTCAGGAGGAATCTCATTGGCTCCATCAGAACAAATGGGGGTTTGTTAGATTCTCCTGCTCTTATCAAACAAGCTGCAAAGGATCATTTTTGCAACATTTTCAAGGAAAGCCACAAGTTTAGATCTCCTCTTCAAGGTCCTTTCCCCATAAAGTTATCAACCCAAGAGGTCATTTCTCTTGAAAAATCTTTTGACATGGCTGAAATTGAGGCTGCTCTCAAGGAATGCAACAACTCAAAGGCACCTGGCCCTGATGGGTTTAATTTTTCCTTCGTTAAGAAGGCCTGGAGCTTCATGAAGAAGGATATACTGGATTTCTTTTCTGAATTTCACTCCAATCCTAATCTCCCTAGAGGTATAAACTCTACCTTTGTTGCTCTTATTCCTAAATCTGATGGTGCCTCAAGTTTTTCAGAATTTAGGCCCATTAGTATGGTGGGCTGCATTTACAAACTTCTGTCAAAAGTCTTGGCCAATAGATTCAAATTGGTATTACCCTCCATCATTGGTGAGGCACAATCTGCCTTCATGAGTGATAAACAAATTCTTGATGGGGTGCTTATTGCCAATGAAGTGATCCATCATTGGAATATTAGCAACACAGGAGGATTAATCATCAAGATTGATTTTGAGAAAGCTTTTGACAGTGTCAATTGGATGTTCCTTATTGATATGCTTAGCAATCTTGGATGTGGGCACAAATGGTGCTCTTGGATTCTGGAGTGCATTTCATCCACACACCTCTCTATACTTATTAATGGATCTCCTACTGAGTATTTCCAACCTCAAAGGGGTCTTAGACAGGGTGATCCCCTGTCTCCCTTTCTCTTCAATATAGTTGTGGAAGCTATGAATCTGATGTTTGAAAGAGCAAAAACAAGTGGTCTTATTTCTGGGGTTCAAGTGGGTCTAAATGGCATAAATCTTACTCATCTACAGTTTGCGGATGATACCCTTATTCTTTGCAACAACAGTCTTGAGGAACTCAAGGAAATAAAAAGAATTCTCAGGTTTTTACAGATCATGTCTGGCCTCAAGATTAATTTTGACAAGAGCATGATATATGGCATCAAAATCCCGGAAGTTGACGTTCTATCTGCTGCCCAAACTTTTGGATGCAAGCAAGGTTCTTTACCCATCAAATATCTGGGCCTCCCTCTTGGCGCCAATCCTAAGAAAATATCCACTTGGCAACCCATAGTGGATAAGTTGAAGAAAAAACTCTCACTTTGGAAGAAAAGACATCTATCAATTGGAGGTCGTTTGGCTCTGATCAAATCTACTCTTGGTAACCTCCCCATTTACTATATGTCCATTTTTAAGATGCCAGTTTCAGTTGCTAAGTCTATTGAAAGACTGGAAAGGAATTTTCTTTGGGGAGACTCTTCTGATAAGAAAAAGCTTCACTTAGTCAAATGGGACCAAATCACTAGAGGCAGACAATTTGGTGGTCTTGGAGTAAGAAGACTTCTAGAACACAACACCGCACTCCTTGCCAAATGGTGGTGGAGGTTCAACAAAGATAAGGAATCTCTCTGGGTCAAAACAATTTCAGGGAAATATAATCTCCAAACCTCCTGGTGGCCATCAACTCAGAATCAAAGAAGGACTTCCACACTATGGAAAAACATCTGTGAAATCGCCAATCCAGATTCAGCAATTGGGAATATCATCCAAAGAGGTTTCAGAATCAAGGTATTTTCAGGAAATGCGACATCCTTTTGGGCTCATACTTGGATTGGGGATATGCCCCTAAAGCTCACTTACCCCAGGTTATATCTCATTTCTACCCAGAAAGAATCATTGGTGTGTGAAGTTTTTGACTCAATCAATCATGATTGGAATTTACGATTTAGAAGGAACCTTTTCAATTGGGAATTAGAACTACTGGCTGCTTTGAGAAATCAATTGAATTCTTTCATCATTGACAACTCAAGAGTTGATTGTCTTACCTGGTCTTGGAGTGCCAATCTCATTTTCTCGGTGAAATCGACCTACTCAGAATGGGAGAAGCAAGAGTTTCAGGAAAACCCCAACTTGCTTAACATTTGGAAGAATTTATGCCCTGCCAGGATTGAAATTTTTGCTTGGCTAGCTCTGCAAAATAAAATAGCCTCCAGATCTACCCTCTCTAGTCGCAACATCATATCTAGCAGCCAAGACTTGTGCCCTCTTTGCCTTTCGCATGGAGAATCTCCTCATCATCTTCTCTTACTATGCAACTACGCCTGGAATGTTTGGTCTGCAATTCTCAGATGGTGGAAAATGGCGTGGGTTTGTCCCCCAAATCTGCTATCCCTTTCCCAATTTTGGTTCTCTACCCCCTTCAAAAATCTGGAAAAGAAATGTTGGAGCTGCTGTTTCTTCTCGGTCATTTGGACAATTTGGAAAGTAAGAAATGACCTCATCTTCAATAACAAGACCTCTCCATGGGAAGATTGTGCTGAATTGGTGAAAATTAGGGTTGCTCTCTGGGTTAAAGGTTTGAACAATCTGAGCCTCTACACTGTGGAGGATTTTATTGGCAATCTCGACGCCATTAGACATCTCATGATCTAATTCATTTTTTATCTCTGTTTTTTGTTTTTGTTTCCATTTAATTGCTTTGTAGCAATTTTTCTTTTTCCTTTTCTCTGGGCTTCAACTTTTCGTTGATCCCTTCCTTCCTCGATGTACCCTTATCGAGTATCTATATATCTCTTCTTTTGCCGATCAAAAAAAAAAAAAAATAAATTTGATTTTTCAAATTTTACTTCTGTTATTTTGGTATAAATAGTTTAGGCTTTGGGCGACACTATAAAAACCCAAAGTAAAGGCGAAATTAAGTTAAATGTAAATCACAAAATATGGGGAAAAAAAAACATTACAAATAAGATGGGTGGTCTATAACTAGTAATTTAATAATCCTTTAATTATCCAAGGTTTGCGGAGTATCTATTTCAAATCATGAACAAGGGCACCTAACCACAAATAACAAATAACGCTTAATAACCACCAAAAATAGAAACTGGTCTTCCATCAAATGTCACTTGTGGTTCTCTCTGTTTCTCCGGGACGCAATGGACTATTGAGGAAAATTATTGAATGCTTGTGGATAATATTAATGTGTAATTGGTAAAAACATCGGAACCATGATTTTGTGTCAGCACGAGATACAAATTAATCAAAATTTAAGATCCTCATTATGACGGTATCTCATGTGACTCTCATGCACGGCAAATGAGACCCATCATGTTTTCATTTGAATTTGATGATACAAGTCATTTATTTTGTAGGTCTTACCATGTACGATTGTACGTTATCTGTGAAAAAACCTAGTTTAATAGGACTTTGGAATCTATTTGAATGAGCGTATTTACCTTACGACAATAGACGGTCAAGCTCTGGCCTTTCATTGCTCTTAATAAGACAAATATATATCATTCAACCAAAACGTAAACAATCTCCGATCCATCAAATTTTTGGTTCATAATTTTACATATTGAGGTTAATTACTATATATGAAAGGTTTGGGTCGTCAAATGAAAATATCATAAACTAGGGAAAACTTTACTCACAGCCCCTATGGTTTGCTCAATGTGCGGATGGACCTTTTGAACTTCATTTTGTAGTACATTACGCCATTGTGTTTCGTGTACTGCGCGTATAGTTAAGTTTTTCATTAAAGTTAACTGAAAAAGAAGTATCTAGTTCAGTTGCTCCTAATTAAGTAGCTCGGCACAGTCGGAGTTTCCACCAAAAATATTATTGTGACAGATGATTGATTTTGGATTTGGATTTGGATTCTGAATTTCTAACATTTGGTTTTGAATAATTAGATGATTTTGAAATTTTTCTTCTTATATATTTGCACTCTTGGGTTTGCAAATGATCTTGCTTGTCAATCGCTGGTAAGAGGAGAAAGAGGAAAAAACGACAATATGTATAAATTTAAAGATTTAGCAGGGCAATTTTGTCTTAAAAAACAGCTTACTCCTTATATAAGCACACCTCGTTCTATTTTCCGTTAACTTTAACGTAAAATTTAATTGTGAACGTATATAATACACAAAGCACATAGAAGCTATGTGTTACAAAATGAAGTTCAGGGGTGTAACCGCACATCCACCAAACCGCATAGAGTGTAAGTCAAGTTTGTCCAAAATTTCGTTTTGCATCATAGGAGTAATCAAATGAGAATTATCACAAAAGAAAATGTCTCTTGTGTAACGTGGCCAGAACCCTCAAATAAGTCTTATATTCTATTTATTGCTGGAGATGTCGAACAATCATTTATAGAGACACCTAGCAGGAAAAGTGACTAACAAGAGAAACACAAATCAATGTATCGTGTGAATGCATAATGGCTTTAATGAGTGTCCGGTGTACCAATTCGTATATCATTGTTTTGTTATGCCGATCTTGTCTCCAAGTCTTTTTTTTTTGGACAAGAACTAATAACATTTCGTACCCAAGCTGGAAGGCAATACAAAAATTCCATCTCAAGATACAAAAATGCACCAAAACTACAAAACAATCTAGACAATGTGATGCAGTAGCCAAGGAGGAAGAGTACTTTCGGCATTTTAAGCCTCGGGTGGCAAAATCGTAATTATGCTGCTGTGGAATTTTGCGTTGGGCCCACTTGGGTCATTGTTTAGGGCTCCGGATGTCCAAATTTGCCGTTTAAGGAAAGATTTGACTTGCCAATTACTTGGGCAAGGAAAATCCGAATTAAGTTGTGCTTTTGGGAAACATTCTGGAATTTTATCTAGTTTCTTATTTTGCTATTATTTCCGAATTTTCCATTTTTGGTAATTTTGCGTTTTTTATTGATTTGGCTTCCTTTTCGGGGCAAATCAATTAGGGTTTCCGGTTTCTTATATAATAAGTTGTAAGCCTTAAGGGCGGGACAGTTTTGGAGTATTATTGAATGATAAAAGAGTCTAGAGAGCGTTTTCTCTAAACTTTCGTGTTTGTGTTCGATTGTTGCACGTCTTTTTCTGCATCACAAATGAGATGGGCATCTCTAAACTTTCCAGTATTATTGATATAAGGCGCTCTGCATCACAATGACAGATATTGCAGAAGCAGAGCAACAACTAGGTCGGGCATAGGGCCAATCTGAGATCTTCTAGTAGAGATGCCCATCTCATTTATTTGTATTTTGTAAGCATGAGAATGACAGCTCAAATGAGAGGAAGTACAAAAGAAATCGGTAGCATTTAACCCATGTCTAGGGATGAAAAAAATGGTTGGCTAAACAAAGCGAGAAAAAAAAAACGAAGATAGTAATTAAATAACAAAAAAACAATACTCCTACTTACAAAAAAAAAACTGTCTCCATAGCCACTGTCGCCGAATCCTGCGACTTATTTGCCAAAGGAGGTTTAGTTGAGCCCCCTTACTCCACTATTGCACCTGATTAGACCCGTTCTTTAGAGGGATGTGTTGAACCCATGGATAGTGGGTGAGACAATGATGGGGCGTTTTGGTTGGAGGCCAGAAGGGAAGGGGGTTCGGAGATGTAAAGAGAGAAAGGTGGGTGGCCGGCGAGAAAGAGAGAGGAGGGGGGTGGAGGCGGCAACCCCACCCTCAAGCTCCTCCACCCCCAAGCAAAACGCGAAGTCAAATTGTTGTTTATTTTGAGTCAATCTTGATGTTTTTGTTTTATCTTTTGTCATGTGTGAAAACGGAAATTTTATATTAAGGAAACGGGAGCCTACAATAAGTAAGCCACGTCCAATATAACAACTTGGTTAGCCATAACGCCATGACTTGATTTTATACTGTCACCAGTATTTATGCTCACATAATGCATAAGCATTTCGATTGTTTGATCCGTCTATCTTTTCTTTTACTCCTCCCCTAACTTTTTTTTTCAATTTAACTGCCTTTTCCTGTTCCCTCTTCTCTCTTCCTCTATCCTTAATTCCTTCTTAGATTTTAAATCCCTCCACTCCGGAGCACACATCCTGATTCCAGAAGCACCAAAATCGGAAGGCAAAAAATGATTATTTGACAATAATCAAAGCAATTATACATCAAAATATTTGAATCACCACGAATATACTAAATACGACAATATATATGTATGATAAAATAAAAAATGCATATAGATAGATCAATCACATTAATTATATATGTTTTATGGGGAAATTGGGCATCCTGGATGCTGACTACTTGTCACAACCCCGAATCTAGGATTGGTCAAGTCGTCACGACCAGCTAGCAGATGAGTACTAACGCTTATCCAAGCCTCTTTCTTAACAATAAATTTGGAGATAATTACTTGAAAATAACTAAACCACTTCAGAGCCATCATTGCAAAACCAAAGCATTCTTACAAAATAATGGTTTTATTTTTTACAATAGTTACACAAACATAGCAAATTTGTCCCCAGGCAACATCAACTCCATTTCTATTCCTCATTATCTACAGGAAAATATTAATTTTTCACAAGTCAAATGCTCGTAGAGCTATGTTGTCTCGCTTGTGGTTCCTTTAGTTTTCAAATTAAAAATCTAGTTGATACAACTTGAATTGAAACTGGCAAACACTTACGCTTACAAATGGATACCGTGCCAATGATAAACGCACGGTGTCTGTGCCGGCTCGGCCCATTCGACACCTCTACTTGTAACTTGATTTTACTCCCTCCGTCCCTTTTTAAATGTGTTGCTTCGTAAATCCAACTTATTAAAAAAACATCATCATTACACCTTTCACATTAACTTTTTGCACTTTCCACATCAACTTTTATCTCCACTTTCCAAAATTATCCTTCACCCTTACCCATTAACTTTTTACCCACTAACTTTTCAAAAGGGCAAAATGATAATTCTACAAACTTTTACCCATTAGCTTTTCAAAACACACACTTATTAAGGGACAGCCCAAAATGGAAATGTCAAGACTTAGAAAGGGACGGAGGGAGTAGCATTTAATTTGTAACTGAGATTCTAGACTTTTAGTAATTTAAAAAAAAAAAAAAAAAAAGATTGGATCCCCGAATCCCCGTAGGGATCTCCATTCCCCATTTAGAGTGGGGATGGAAGATGAATATAAAGTCGCATTGGAGATCGGGTCGGGGATGAATATGGAGAAAGGATTTGGAGATTAGGGGTAGAGATAGTACTCTAGCTCCGGCCCCGATCCGTCCCATGCCCATCCCTAGGTACACTTCACAATTCACATGTTCCTGCACCCCTTTTTCCCGAGTCATGGTCGATAACCGTCCATCCATTCCTCCCTTGGTGCATGTCTCACTGCAAACCACCTTCTCTTTTTCTTTTCAGATCCACTCGTTTGCTTTGCACGTACAAGATCTTTACGTGTGAGAGATATAGCTATTATTTGTGGTTCACAAGGCATAAGCTGTGGACAAAAACATTTGCATCGATCAGTGGTCCTTCTAAAGGACATCCCAAAACTCTCGACAAAAAACTCTTTTGAAAAACGTGTAACAATAATGTCATACACGCAATATCAAGACATAATACTAGACACAACATCTTGCGTTACAGTATTAAATTGATATAGTAATTGATAATGAGAGAACAAAAACTTTAAAACTACTTTACAATCACAAATTATATATGTATTGCTACACAAGCTTATATGTTCGGTATGCGGCATATGATTGCCGGTATGCGAGGGTGCCAACCTAGTTGGGATGCTCGTTTTTCCGTTGTGATGCCGCGTGCTTAGGGTCCTTTTTAATCTTTGGAATCCGTTTTCAAAGGTTAATAAATTCTCTTTCGCCGATCAAAAAAAAAAAAAATTTCTATGTTCGGTGTTGTATCTTGATGTTGTATATTTAGCATTATCCAACATATAAATCACTCTTGAACAGAAAAGTTTTGTCTATTTCAACTTTGGAGAAGCCACAAACAAATTGCTAATGACGTTTCAAATAAAATGAGAGGATGGCAATTCCTACCGTGCTGGGATCGACATGTGACAAAGTCTGGGTTGTAAAACTGGAATAGCATTAATTCGTCACCAATGCTGCGATTATCTGGTTACACAACACGTTACTTTTCTTTTTCTAGCTTTTTTATTTTGGTGAAAAGGAAATATTAACGCTAAGCACAAAAGGTCATGGGATATATATTTAATCCCTACGGCATCATTATCTAAATTGACTTGAAATGAAACTAGGAGTTTCCTCTAAAACAACAAGTCAGCAAACTTGTTTGCTTCCCTTCTTACTGGACGGAGATCCCTTGCATTGCATTTGTCCATCAATTCCATGCAACAAAAAATTTACCACACTAAGCGGATGGGTTGGTATTTCCTAGCTCGATCACCCCATATATCCATTATCAGCTTAAAAGAATGAAAATAAGTTGTACAACTGTTTTTTATAACTTTTTATAAATTGCAAAAATTAAAAATGCTTATGCTGTTCGCTTTAACTAGCTGCAAAATTTATATACCCCCAAAAAGCTAAAAAGTAGCTTTTGTAGATTGTCCTTAAAGATTGACCAAAAATGGCTCGAAAATGCGCTTCCTTCGTTTGGGCAATCTTGCTAATGACTTCCCCATCATAACCATCGTGACCAATTCCTATCGTCTTTTAAAAATCCCATACCGCTTAATTTCGCCTTAGTTAGAAACATGTTTCTGGAATGAACTTCATTAATATCCCCCTTCGAGCAATCTTACTAATGACTTCCCCTTCATCACCATCTACTCCTATGCCCAACGTCTTTTCAATATCCTGAACCGCTTGAGCCTCATTTGGAAGGATTCTAACAGTGCCTTTGTATATTCTGTCATTTTGTTATCTTTATTATTTTTAACATGAAATTTGTATTTACAAATTTTTCAACATAAAAGACAATACCGAATGTACATTCACGTGAATAAATAAACAGTATATATATACAGTATATATTTACAAATCACTCTCGATAAATATCTGCACACATATTGTGTTTTTGTTTTTATTTTTTATTTTTGGAAAAAGAGGATAACTAAATAACTAATTCTTGGAGGACCGATTCCTCGCAAAGAATGGTAATAGTGTAATACCGACAATGGAAGTCCAGTGATTTTTGTAGAACATAGTTTAGGCTTTGGGCGACAATATAGAAATCCGAAATACATGCGAAAGTTAAATATAAACCCAACAAAACATGGGGAAAAAAAAAACATTAAAAATGTGGTGGTGCTGCTAAGGGTACAGCAATGGCATAGTCAAACTTGAATATTAAAAAATTGCTACATCAGCTTTTGATTATCCATTTAGAGGTTGTTAAAATTTTTGGTCATAGGTTGGTGTGTTTTGTCCATAATAAAAAAAACAAACGTCCACCCATTACTTTTTCAAATTTCGATAACCAAAACTTACCGCATCACTTTTTCAAACTGCAGAAGAAAAAGTGTGCAAGTACAATTAAAAAAAAAAACATTTTTGTTGAAAAAACAATTTTTATGGAAGTATTTTGAAAAAACCAGTTTTTGGAAATACATTTTTGTAAAAAAAAACAGGTTTTTACTTTTTTGTTGCAAAAAAAAAAGTTCAGTTGAAAAACTGTTATAAAAAAAAAAAAAAAAACTGTTTGTGAAAGAACATTTTTGTGAAAATAATTGTTCGAAATCATTGTTGAGAGAGAGAAGGTTTTTGTGTAACAATGGAGGTACTTGATTAAGTACATGCAGGGTCTACTAAATTTGGTTATTGTTAAAAAATTACTAGTTTTGAGTATCTAAACCACAAAATTTGAATATTGGTTATCATATTACTAGCTTTGGCTATTCCATTATAAGCATTTTTGGGTCACACATTGCTACTTTAACAACATTTTCCTTTGGTTAAGGGGTTTCAAAGTATAATTGGTTATACTTCAGCAATGGGAGCCGAGGTTTGAGCTCTAAGAGATGGTTTACAAATGGCTAGGGATCTTAAAATAGTGGGTCTTGAAGTGGAAATGGATGCATTGATCCCAAGTGGTGTCCTTATTTAGTTCTCAACAGTTAAACCATCATCCTCTCGATCAATGCTATACTTTGCGATTGCAGGTACTTGATAGAGAGTTGCCAAGCTAGTTTACACCCTGTTTGGAGAGAAGCAAACCAAAATGCGGACATCCTTGCCAAGAATTCCTTTAGTTTATGTAATTTTTATTATGTTTCTTTAGCGGAACCTCCATTGTTTCTGACACATCAATTAGCCGATGATTCTGTAGGGGTTAAATACCCCAAGACTATTTATGTTTAGTTTTCTATAATATCGTCTTTTTTACCAAAAAAAAAACAACAACAACATTTTCCTTTGAAGTATACTATTGGGGATAAACTAAAACTACTACTAATAATCCTTTACCCAAGATTTGCACAGTGTCTATTTCAAATCATGGAAAAAGTCACCTAACCACAAATAACATATTACGCATAACCACCACCAAAAAGAGAAAACTGCTCTTCCATTTAATTTCACGTGTTTCTTATTGTTCATGGTTCTCTTTGCTTCTCCTGGACGCAATGTAATACTACTGTATTAGGAAAATGATTTAATGCTTGTGGATAATAATTAATGTGTAATTGGCAAAAACTTCGGAGCCTTGATTTTATGTCGGCACCAGATACAAATAATGGTGTGTCATGTGACTCACATTGTGATTGGTGTAAATAAAAAATTAAGATCTTCACCATGACGTTTTCTCATAAGTCTGCTGTGTTTCTTCTTTTTTTTTTTTTTAAAGAAAAAAGATTTTATTAATCTTTGAAAATGAAACAAAGATTAAAGGGATCCAAGAACTAAGCATCACACCGGAGCATGAGAAAGCCAAAAGGCAAAAACTCACATTCTGGCAATAATATGCCGCCAGGACCCAAGGGAAACCAAGATTGGCAAGAGGCCAACACTGGAAGAGACATCCTAAAAGAAACAGGACCTAACACCTCAACAACACAAAGCAAAACTGAAAAGCCTCCCTACTGCCCCTTATATGCCATCATGGCTTTATAGCGCGCTTCATCATTTTTCTCCATCTCGACGATCTTGCTAATGACTTCCTCTTCATCACCCTCATAGTTGACTCCCAACGACTTCTCGAAGTCCCATTGGGCTATAGCCTTTTTTCGAAACCCTTCGTCCTCCACGGATAAGTTTTCCTCCCACACCTTCTGGGCTTTGTTGAGTAGGATACAATTCCTATTTTTTATCCCATCGGACGAGAGGGAAGAGGCGGCACCTGGTCTAAAGACAACACCTTTATGCCTTCGAATCCCTTTCCTTCTAAAAATAATCTTATTGAATTTCCCCAAGATTTCGTCCATAGGCTTGACCTTTCTCCTACCCTTCCTTCCCCCTCTTTTCTTAGGTGGCCAGGGATTAACCATTCTTGCCATCTGATCACCTTCATTCTTAGAAGAAAACTCCTGAGCCTCGGACCCAAGAATTGCTTCGTCTGTTAGACACAATTCCCCCAATCCGACATTGTAATATCCCAAATTTTCAAAAAATAAAATAAAATTTGTGATATTTGTAAATACTAATTTTCCTAATTTAATTTACCAAATTTTGACTTTAGTTGACCATTTGCGGGTCTCTTATTTATTTATTTATTTATTTATTTCTCCCTTTAGACGAGTTAGTGCTCGAGGTGCACAGAATGATTTCAACCGACTTGTCACCAGCGGGCCCGGACGAACGACCAGAATAATGTGCGTAATGCAGAGGATGATTTTGAGCTACACAGATGACACTAGCACGACTACTACAGTTGTGGGACCAGAGTCAACCAGATACACTCATCTGGTAAGCGCATCGTAATGCGTGTTCTACTTTCAAGATTTTTCCAAACGATTCTGAGCACACGGTGACGTTGCCCACGATTTTCCAAGTTCGCACGAATATTTTGGTAATTTTCTGAGACCGAAACTCGGACAGCTCAAACACTGCTCGGAGTAAATTGTACTGCATTGTGCCGCATCGAGTGCCGCATCCCATGCTGTCCCCACCCCCCAAATTACTCCCACACTCCACCCATCACTTCCATAGGTGCATGTGATGATACAAGTGGGAGTAATGGTGCATTGTGATAAGGAATGGTGGTGTAGATGTAATGGACATCTCATGCTATTAAAGCCATGGCAGACTTCTGCCTCCTTTGCTAGTTATATAGTCATAATAGGTGAAAGGATAGAAGGAAGAATAGAAAAAGGAAGAAGACATTCCCATTTTCATTTTCGTTCATACCACGTACCCCTTTTTACAGCAACTTTACTCATAGTTACAATCGTTTTTAGGATTAGGTTTCTTCACAAAAGTTGTAGAGGGCGTCGATTACTTCGATTTCGGTATAAGAATCACCCAAATCGGTTGCGTTTTGAGTGAGTTATAGCCATCCAAAGTTCAGTAAAATTCTTTCGGCTACATTTTCCAGACAGCTCACTGAACCTTTACAAATCTTCATTTTTCTCATTGTTGGAGTGCGTTTTAGGCTTAGACTTCTTCATCAACGTTGTAGAGCACTTCGAGAGCTTCGTTTTAGACACAAGAATCGCTGGAAACGGACGAGTTTTGAACCCGATATCATAGCCCAAAGATTATGTTCGCAATGGAGTTCTTCGTTGCCACTCGAAATACCACCGGACTTTACCGTCGAGCTTTTCGTCCGGACCTAAGGTAGAAACCTCTTATCCATTAACCCTAAGTATATCTAGTAGCCTTAGACTTGATATTGGGGCTTGCAATGAGCCCGAACGAAATGAAATCAAAATGTGAAATGGGTCGAGAAACCCACCAAACCGATTATGGCCGTATGGCCTAAAGATGGTTAAAGTTGATTTAACAAGTGATGTTGTGTATGGTTATGCTGTTTGGCTGATTATTCATGTCTATTATGATTTGTTTTGTTGTCATAATTAAAATCTATAATATTATGTTTGTTTCGATGTACTCCGTCGATTAAATTGTAGAATGTTATGTAATTCATTTAGATTAGTAAAGTGAATCTTTGTTAATAAACTTGATCATAATCTATTATGGCATGTTTATATTTATGATACTAGTAAATATATATCATCTATTATTGATACGTTAGCTTTGGTATATTACTAAAATGTCCTCCATTGACGAATTACCATTTTGCCATCGTGCATAGTTTTACCTTACAAAAAGTCCCGAGCCTAATGAAGCTACTAGATTTCGTCTCTACACTTGAATGAAATACGACATCGACCCTATATTTTTATGAATCACATTTATGACCCTTAAACTCTTTTTACTCAAACTTGTGTATTACCTTCGATATGCGTAGTGACGCGGGAACACCATAAGTCGTGTATTTCGCCATGGATTTATTATGTGGTTATGTAAACCCTTGAGATGTCATTATTGCCTTACTTTTCTTGTTAAGATATTGTTATTGTTTTGGCTTCGCTTGTGGTATTACATTATCATCAAATTGTTGGATTGTTAGAATGGACAACTAGGTTTCCCGGGTTGGGTGATCGTGCGCGGATATCACATAGACGATAAGGTTAATGGAAGAGTGAATTGGAATCGATTATGGGGAGTCACCCCGAGATTTGTTGAATGGCAGTCAGCCAAGTGATTTCGTTTTGGAGGAATTTTTGGCAGCCTGCCAGGATTTCGAAACCCTAGGATATGACAATCTGTGATTACTTCATTTGAATTCTGAGGCGTTAAAAGGGTGGATGTATTATAGACCGAGTCACGGCTATATACCTACAGGAGCTGACAGTTGTCACTCGTAGCCCAGTGGTACAGTCAGTCCCTGGGAAATTCATCCTTGCGAGGCGGCTGACGGTTGGATTAAGTAAGTAACTTATACCTTCCGTCGGGGCTCCCAGTCAGGGCAAGCAAGGGGGGAGTATATCACGGATTGGTCATAGTCCTTAGTGGTTATTTGGGAGGAAAGTTCTCTAGGTTGAGAACTTAGATGAATATGTAAGTTAATGGCTAGTAATGAAATCAGTTATGTGTTTATTTTGTGCTTTATGATTAATTACCTACTTGTTCCTTTAATTACTGCTTTTCAATCATATATGTTGTACTTGTATGTTAAGCAAGGGTTGGTGGGTAAGAGTTAGCTATTGAGTGATTTATCGCTCACGGTGTTACACTTCGTGTGACCCTGGTATAATACTATGATGTTGCTTCGCGACTCGGACGTATTATGCCAGATTGTGATCAAGCAGGTACTGTTGGTGTCGAAGGAGACAGTTATTTCGGAACCGAGGATTTTCTGGCAGACCAGGCTCAGGAGGAGCCGTGGAATCCAGAGTTGAACCTTAATCTGTAGGACCCACCCCTTTATTTTAATGTTGGGTCTGTATTATTAATTTCTCAAACCGTACTAAGTATTTTGTAATGGGTTGCACTTCACGTTTTCCAACGTGTACTCTGATAGAAACTCTTTTTATTTAATTTAATCCTAATTTTCGGGTCGTTACAGACATCATATGGGAGGCCTTCATTATGGTCCTTCACCTGGCCCACTTGCCCATCATCCAAAGCCAAAGTAATAGGGTGCTTGTCCTTTAAACAGTAGGGCGTTTCACCTACCAACGAAGCACAATTTTCATCCACATGCTTGGGAGACAAATTGGTCCTATAAGGGGAGTCCCCATCTGCTGTGTTTATGTGTACTATGCATATGATTAAAGTTTTCTTTTCAAGATTTTAGGAGGGCAATTTTGTCTTAAAAAAAGCTTATTCCTAAATAGGCACGCGAGTTCTACTTTTTGTTAACTTAATTTAACAGAAAACCTAGTTGTGTACATAATGCACAAAACACATGGGAGTTATGTGTCACAAAAAGAAGTTCACGCGCAAGATTCAACTGCACATCAACCAAATCACAGAAAGTGTAAGTCAAAGATTGTCCAAAATTTTATTTTCCCTCTTTTGAGTAATCAAGTAAGAATTATTAGACGAGAGAATGTCTCTTGTGTAACGCGGCCAAATCCCTCAAATATTTATTACTAGACTAGAGATGTCGAACAATCGTTTATAACACCTAACAAAAAATGTGAGGAACAAGAAGACTGAATAAGAGCCCAGGTAATCAGAGCCCAGGTAACGTGCGTCACGCATCTGAGTACCTTCTTTTCTTCGGTAATTTCTTTTGCACCGACCGTGGTGCACCGACCACGTACCGACGGCGTCGGAAACACCGTTGTGGGCCCCAAACGATCGATCCGAGCCGTTCACTCTTCTCCAAATCGAACGGCTCGGATCGATCGTTTGGGACCCACAACGGCGTCCCCGACGCCGTCGGTACGTGGTCGGTGCGGGTAGAAGGGTTCTCTTTTCTTGGCTGCATGCAGATCCAACTCTTGTGCACGCATGCGATGTCTGAGGGGGTGTTCCACTAACAAAAAACTGTTTTTTTCAAAAACTGGGACAAATCATTCTCTCACAACACATCACATAAAAACCGTGAAAAGCCAATTTATTCAATTGAATCACATTAAATTCAAATTTATGTTTGTTGGGCATTTCTTTAGACCTAAAAGTGTTAAATGTCTATAGTCTAATAGTAACATGGAGACTGCCGAAATTAAAAAAATAAACCCCCACCGTCCATGAGAGGAAGTTTTCCTATAAATAGATGGTAGATAACATGCATGCCAGTCATAACAAGAGCAAGGCAAGAGCCAAGAGAGAGAGAGAGAGAGAGAGAGAGAGAGATGGAAGTGTGTCAAGTGCTTCATATGAATGGAGGAACTGGAGAAGCAAGTTATGCAAGCAACTCATTAGTTCAGGTATACGTATATGTTTATTAAATCATTCCCCAATTTATTTATTTGTGAACTTAGTCATGTTTATGGATTAAACTACCCTCAACTAATATTTATTTGAAGTATTACTCCGAAATTTATGGTTATTGGTTAACGTACTTCATATGAGGACAACTTTCATAGAGCGCCTGTGGGCCTATTTGGCCTACTCCTTTTCTCATTTTTAACTTCTCGTTTTTTAGTCTAGGGTGTTTGGATGCAAAACAGAAAGCATATTATGCCAAAACTCATTATTAAAATTTGACATTAGAGAGAAAAAGTCAAAAATAGGCTGGATGAGTTTTTTGACTCCCCATCCTCCACTTTTTGACTTATCGTTTTTCACTTTTCCATTTTGATTAACCAAAAGACCGACAAAATATATTCCGTACGTATCTCTTAAACACTCCTCTTGTTGCAAAATGTATTCTAAACATTTCTCTCCAACACACTTACCAGATTCAAACTACATTCTGACCATAATCTAAAAACCAAAAAAATAAAAAAAATAAATTTATTTAAAACTATCCGATTCACATGTGTCCCTTACGATAGATGCGAGGCCCCTAGACATTAGACGATTTTATCTTTGTATTTTAAACTGTATAAGCAGCATTTTTAATATTTGAGTGCAGTATATACTACATAGTGTGAACGGTTTCGCCCATAAACAACATATCATGTCAGTAAACAATTTGTTCTCATTGAAATGATGCGCATGAGTCCACCTGGAACCTACGAGAAAGGTAGTAGGGAATATTTGAACTTCTTATGTTTATTGCTCAATCATCCAGTTCAATTCAGCAAGAGACACCAAAGTTTTTTGGAATAATAGTAGCTGTAGGTAACTGTGTTATCTTCGCATTAATTGTATCATGCATCTTTCACACATACAACACGCAATCATTAAGAAAAGATTTGTATTTATATTACATCAAGGCATAGAAAATTTGTTTCTTACTGTTTTCTTCTATTGGTTTGGGCAGAAAAACGTGATAACAATGACAAAACCCATAAGAGAGCAAGCCATATTGGATCTCTACAACAGCAGCAACAACCCAACGACACTGTGCATCGCCGACTTGGGCTGCTCATCTGGCCCAAACACTTTGATTGTGGTCTCTCAGCTCATGGAGACGGTTCATTTAACATGCAAGAAACAGGCCCATCAGACACCGGAATTTCAAGTCTACTTGAATGACCTTCCGGGAAATGACTTCAACATCATTTTCAAGTCTTTGCCCAGTTTCAAAAAGGAAATGAAGAAACACATGGGTTTAGGTTTTGGGCCTTGTTTTGTGACAGGAGTCCCTGGTTCTTTCTATGATAGGCTTTTCCCTGCCAAGAGTCTCCATTTTGTCCACTCTTCTTACAGTCTCATGTGGCTCTCGCAGGTAATTTTTAGATCAAATGAAAGATCATTTTTTTGGTAAACGTACGTCCTTAATCTTTTGATCATGAAAGTTGTTTTCTTAGAGAGAGTCTACTAAAAAAGTGAAAAACAGTCGATTCCCTCAAGTTTTCTAGCCTTTTTCATTGTTAATTCTGATCGTTGAACATTCGTGGTTCACGTGGTTAAGACAAACAAGAAAAGGAAAACAAAACGCAAACCAAAAGAAGAGAAAATGTACTAAAACGAAGTGATACTCTGCAAAAAAATTTGACATCTCAAACAGGGCTTTAGTACTACCATACGTGAACATCCTTTGGACAAAATATATGGTTCATTTTTCTTGCTGTGGTTATAGATTTCTATTTCTTTTACCATTTATGTTGATGATACTACTACACTTCCAATTGTATAATCAATGAGGTTATTGATTTGCAATTCATCTTGTCGTTCAACACATAAGGTTCCAGCAGGGTTGGATAGGAGCAACAAAGAAAACATTTACATAGGAAGCACTAGCCCTCCAAGCGTGCTTAAAGCCTATCATGAGCAATTTCAGAGAGACTTTACGTTGTTTCTGAAATGTCGTTCCGAGGAAGTGGTGACGGGTGGTCGTATGGTATTGACAATTTTGGGGAGGAAAAGTGACGATCCAACTTCCAAAGATGGCTGTTACATATGGGAGCTTATGGCCATGGCTCTCAATGAACTGGTTGCAGAGGTAAATTAATACTAGCTCCATTATAGAATAACTTCTTGTGTATGGATCTCTTTATCAATTTTGTGTTACAAATGCTTTATTGACAATCCCCAATTAGTTGAAAGCATCAAAATATTTCTAGAGAGAACGTCCGACTTCTCTCTAACCTCTTTTCTAGAGAGAGAACGTCCGCCTCCTCCCCCTCCCCTCTTTCTCCCCTTTCTCTCCCATCCCTCATCCTCTCCACATTGGTGTGTGCACGTTGCCCATCTTGGGTCACATTTGTAGCTCCGATTCTGGTATTGGCGGTCCGGTCCTCTTGTCGTCCTCCATTGGCAGTGTTTGATCCGGCAAGCTTGGTGCGGTTTCCGGCGCGGCAGAAGACGTCTTGGGGTGGCCTGGTGTGACGGCTAGCGGTGGAGTAATACGGAGGGTTTCAAAGAAAGTGGGTTTTTGCTGGCTTTTCTCAGTCGGATGCTCGTACCAGTCTAGTTTATCACAGATCTGGTGGGTTTGGTGGTGGGAAATAAGCGACTCAATCATTTCTTGGGTGACTCGGCTTGACTCGGTTTTGACTCAGTGTTGCAGCTGAGTTGGTCTTGGGTTTCAGTCTAGTTTTCTGGGTTTGATTAGTTGTTATTTGTGTAGCTAGTTTTCTTTTTTTGCTTCTGTTTGCTTGGTTTTGTTTGATTACATGTGGGCTGTGTTGAGTAATGGTTTGAGCTGGGTTCCCTCGGGGTTCTCTACTGCTAGCTTTTGATAGGATTCATAGTCCCGTCCCGAAGGTGTTGAGTCTGCTCCGGCAGGTGTGTCTGAAAGCCGGTAGCCCTTGAAAGCTAAACCAAGCCGTGCTCATTTCAATTGTTAGTGGTTTTGGTGTCTTTCCTGTCAGTTGATGTAATCGTTGCCGGATGGCGTTGATATGAAATTCTTGACTTGCTTTCAAAAAATGCTTTATTGACTTAATGATAAATGACCATATAATGAAGCACATAACAAGGCTTGTAACAGTTCAAACTAGAAGTATAACATGAACCCTTTTCAATTGTGAAACGCCAAAGCTTTTAAAACTCTCTCAAAGAAAGGTTTGTGATGTCATGAATTAATTTTTTTTTTAATGGCAAAGAAACTTTATTAATTTAGTGAGATCATACACTGATTAAGGAAAGAAAATGTACAGGGATATCCATTTTAATTTCGCATAACTTAAGAAAACTATATCGATTTCCTGGACGGACCCATATTCTTAGTGAACAAAATAATTGATTATTACTCAAACAATACACAGAAACACAAATCGACCCAATCCCATTTCTACGTAAGCCTGTGATTAAGTTATTGGAGCCGAATGACCCACTTTTCCAGGATTTGTGTAATGTCTCTTATTTTGTTAGTTCATTTTTAAAATTCATGGTGTCACATTGGCTGGATGCTTTATTTTCAGGAACTCTAGGATCTGAATCCACTATTTTGCTGGACTCTGTGTATGACCCACTGAAATAAAGTTGTGGATATATATTTATACACACACACACACCCACCCACACACACACGTGCACACACACTGAAAATTTGTTGTCTCTGATTCTAATTTTTAGGTAAACTAACCATTGGGATAGGCATGTCGTGCATAGTCGAGTAGTGGATTGTAAAAATTCTCTAGGTCCAAAATTTGATACTGTACAATGCAGAAATGAAATTAATTCCGAAGAGTAATTGGTAAATAAATTCAGACAAAAAAGAAATTTGCGTAGAAAAAAGGGGAAGAATTGAATTTACGTATGACAACATTAATTCAGGGAATCATAGAAGAAGAGAAGATGGATTCATTCAACATTCCTCAATACACACCATCCCCAGGAGAAGTAAGGTCCGAGGTCCAAAAAGAAGGCTCCTTCAGCATTGATCGCCTAGAAGTTACTTCGGTCCCCTGGAGTGTCTGCAAAAATTATGAACACTACCCATCTGATGAGTACTTTATGAAGAACGGATATGATGTTGCCATGTGCATGAGATCTGTGGCTGAGCCATTGCTCTCTAGTCACTTTGGCGGAGGGATCATCGACAGAGTGTTCGAGAGATATAAGGAGATCGTTGCTGATCGCATGGCAAAAGAGAAGACTGAATTCTTCAATGTGACCGTTTCCATGACGAGGAACTAGAATATTTATATGTATTATAATAACTTTGAATAATTGGCTTGTCTCATTCCTCACTTCAAGTGTGTAAGGATTGGTATTGGTATATGTATGATTGCTATTGTAATGTAGTTGTGTTTATGATTTCTATTTTCATTTGATTTGACATTATGTTGTGATGGTGGTTGCTTTTAAAGATGTTGGTCACTTGCACAAAACATCCAAGAATAAAGGAAAAATCGTTCTCCTAACTAGTGCTGCATGGGAAATCAAAACATTACATTTATCACTATTTCTCTATACTAGAGTTGCGCCGCATGTTCACTGATAAGCCCTCAATAGTGTAAATAATGGGGCTTATCTCTCTCGTTTCGATCACACACGTGTATTTTGTGGCTTTATATGATTGATTTTGCACGAGGTTGTGTTTTTTTTAGTTGCAAGTAAACTAAAGAATAAGGCATGTTTTGACGCCATGATTGAACCAATGGGTACCCGAGTATCCAAGGCCACGTGGGACCCCTCGACCGAGTCCCGGGAGTCAAGGAACGAAGCATTGGACGAGACTCGGGAAGCCAAAAGGCCGAAAGAAGGCATGAGAATGCCCAGTTGCTACTAGTAGCAATACACATACTGCTACTGGTATCCAGTGATCTGAGAGCAAAGCTCAAAGTAGCTACCAGTAGCAATTTATGCCTACTACTACCAATAGCCATCGAGCAGAGACCCAGATTTAAGGTATCTACCAGTAGCAATACACATACTGCTACCGGTAGCCACTGCAAAAATTAAGCAACTTTTGTGCCCCATTCAGCTTTAATCTAGGGGCATTTTAGACCTTTTGTACACGTTTTAGTGGCCTATAGAAGCCCCCAAACATCAAATTTAAGGGTTATCTACTACCTAAGCCTTCTCTCTCTACCAACCTCCGCCTTCCTCCTCCATTTTCTTTAACTTCTCTGTTGATTTTAGGTTTAATCTTCAAGTTTCCAAGTGTTTCTCCTTCCTTAAAGTTGTAAGTACTTCAATTTACTCCAAGGATCTTGTGTTTATTCAAGGTATTTCACGTTTTTATCATGTCTCTCTATTTCCCCTTGCTTATTTTCATGTTTCCTTGTAGTTTGATTGAGTAGTTGAATTAGGCTTAGTCATGGGGTGATTAATATCCCATGACTTAGGTGAATCTCACATTTCTCACATTTAATCTTAAAGTTTTGTTTGATTGTTAGTTTTGTTGGCATTTTCCGGGTTATGTCAAGCCTTTCGGAGTCTGTAATTTGGTTATTAGCGTTTGGGAGTTAGAGTGCTTAGGAGTTGAGTCTAGATGCTCCACTTGAGAATCTCAAGCTTCATGATCAAGTCATAGCCAAGTCAAGTGCTTCGAAGCTCAATCCAATGAGGTATATCCTTGAATATCATTTGTGCATTTAGGCCATTCAAAATAACATGTTTTAATGTGCATTATGTTGGCTTATTAATGCTTTATTCGGATCTTGCATTCCTAATGAGTTAGGCATTACGATTTAGCTTTGAGCTTATTGCGTCTGCACGCGTCTACACGGGTCTGCAGGGGTGTGGCTTTGACTATTGAGATTGTGCCAAGTGTCTAAATCTTGACGGAGCGTCTGCGCGCGTCTACACGGGTCTGGCAGATTCTTTAAGTGGTCTAGTGTCTTGTTTTGATTGGTTGAATTGGGGAGCACAAAATGTGAGCTATAAAAGGCATTTTTCACTCATTTTCACACAACCACTTGAGAGAACATCAACCATTTTTTGAGAGAGAAAGTGCACCCCATTTGCACTCTTTTCCCTTTGTTTGGTTTCTCTCTTCTTGAGATGATTTGGGTATCTCCCAATCATCTTTATTCCTTCTAGTGCTTTCCTTTCCATGGATCGGTTCTAGAAGGAGGTAGTCATCCAAAAATTCAATCTTTATCATTTAGTCATGATGCATGCCTTGGAATCTACTTGGCCGGGTGAACCGGAGCCGTAGTGAAGCGGAGATCGAGGTGGTGACTCTCGTGGTGTCCATGGAATCAAGAAGGAGCACGGGGTGCTACATCAAGGGTTGGAGCTAGGAAAAGCTAGGAGCTTGGGGTAAATTTCTTGTATTTCAACTCTTGTAAACCTTTTGATTTGTGGTATAGAAGTAGAGTAAGGCCGTGGTTTTATGCTTAGGGTATTAGACCCTAAGTAGTTTCCATTTATATCGTGTGTTCTTTGTTCTTGCTTCTAATTAGCACCTTTGAACTTTTTGGTTTGCATGCTTTGCCATGGAGTTTGGATGATAAACTCTCACTTAGCCTTGCTTGATTGTTAGTTGTTAGTCCTATTCACCCCCCTCCTCTAGGACTTGTCATACATTTGCATAATTTCAATTGGTATCAGAGCCCGTGTGCTCTTTGTTTGCTTAATTGCTTGACTTGATCCTTGTTGTGCAATGGATAGGACGGGTCCTATGGAAGGTGGGTCAAACTCTCGACCCCCTTACTTTGATGGTAGTGACTACTCTATTTGGAAATCAAAAATGAAGAACCATTTGATTGCATTAGGGATTAAAGTTTGGAGGTCCGTTCTTTATGGTTATGAAGAACCCACGATTGAGGATCCTAGCACTAAAGAGGTTAGGAAGAAAAACGAAGCGGAGTGGGGTCCGGTGGATATCGAGAGTTGTGAATTTAACTCACATGCGTTGAATACTATTTACAATGCTTTGTCCAAATCCGAAGTCAATCGCATTTCTTCTTGTGTCACCACAAAAGAGGCTTGAGAACTTCTCCGAACCTCTCATGAGGGTATTGAAACGGTGAGGGTGTCTAAACTTCAAATGTGTAGCACAAAATTTGAGGAACTCAAAATGCTTGATGAAGAAAATTTTGATAGCTTCATAACTAGGCTCACCAAAATTGTTAACATGTTTCATAGCCTAGGGGAACCACTTTCTAATCTTAAAGTGTGCCGTAAGATCCTTAGGTCCATTCCCTCTAGGTTCTTGACCAAAGTGACCTCCATAGAAGAGCGGTCGGATGTTGATGATATCACTTTTGCCGAGTTGGTTGGTAAACTCCAAATTTTTGAACTAAATCACTTGAAGGACTTCAAACCTTCGAAGTCCCTTCCCAAGACCGGTAAGAATTTGAGGAAATTCCCGAGGGTAGTGACACGGATGAGAGTCTTGATGATGACGAGTTGGCCATGCTTGTAAAAAAATATAAGAGGTTTGTGACACTACGAAAACCTAAAGAGTCCGAAACCTTTTAGTGCTCATAAGAAGAACACGTTTGACACAAGTGGCAAGAAAACTTTTTTTGATAAATCCAAAAAGCCACAAGAGATACAATGAGTGTCATGGGTTCGGTCACATTCAATCCGAGTGCGTTAATACTCTTAAGAAGAAGTTTAAGAAGGGGTTTAAGGTCACTTGGGAAGATGAGAGTGATGATGAGGGAAGCGAGTGTGGAGCTTATGAGTTGGGGGAGGGAAACTCGAATGTCAATGCTTTGGTCACTACGGTAGGTGCTCCTCCTTCTCCTAAATCGGTGTCCGAGTGTTCTTCCTCTTGTGATGAGAGTGTTGAGAGAAAGAGATCTAATTCTAAAATGGAAGTTGATAAAATTGTTGAAAATAATCAAGAGAATTGTGAGACCGAGTCTATCAATGTGATCTATGATCAACTTTACAAAGACTTTAGAAAACTTGGGAGAAGAAAGAAGGAAGTGGAGTCTAATCTTAAAATTGTTGAGAAAGAGAAATCTTCTCTCAAAGAGGCTCTTCTTATCACCACTCGTGATTTGGAAGAACTTAAAGTCTATAATGCTAAATTGGTTGAAAAATTTGAGCTCATTGAAAAGGAGAGGATTGAGGGTTTGAAAGAAATTGAAAAGGCCAAGTCTAAAATTGGTGAACTTGAGAAAGATCTCTTTGAGGCTAATGAAGTTATAAAAAAGGAATGATTGTGGTGCGTCACGGATAGCGGAGATGACTAGGTCCTTTAGGGATAAGAGTGGCCTAGGTTTCTTGAATTCTTCACCACTGCCTTCCAAGCCTAGTGAAGAGCCTACTAGGAAGATTTCCTTTGCGAGTGCCGGGACTACTTCAAGTCCTTCTTCTTCCGAAAATGTCATTCCTTCAAAGGATGAACCACCTAAGAAGAAATTCATACCGTTTGATATTTGTGGTCGTGTTTCGGATGAAAAGTGTGATATCACAAACAAGAACGTAAAGAGAAAGCTGAGGGGTGTTGAGAGTTCTAAGCAAAATATTGTTACTTGTCGCCATTGTAGGGTTGAGGACACATTCGTCCTTTTTGTTATCGGTTGAAGAGAGAGAATAACAAGTAGGGTTGGCAATGGGGACGGGGCGGGGCCGGAGACTACTATCCCCGTCCCTGATCCCCGAATCCCTCCCCCATCCCCGTCCCCGCCCCGATCCCCAATGGGGATCATTTTTTCCCCTCCATCCCCGCCCCAAACGGGGAATGGAGATCCAAACATTCGGGGAATTTCAAAATTCATAGTTGTTCTAAAAAAATCACAATATCAAAGGATGGAAATGATAGAAAGGAATTGCTGAAAAAATGATTATTTAGTTGTCTGTAAGCAATGTTAATTCAGAAATGAAATTAATTCTCGAATAAAGCTTTATTTGGGTATATCCTCTCCTAGTACAAAATTTGATACTGTACAATGCAGAAATGAAATTAATTCCGAAGAGTAATTGGTAAATAAATTCAGACAAAAAGAAATTTGCGTAGAAAAAAGGGGAAGAATTGAATTTACGTATGACAACATTAATTCAAGGAATCATAGAAGAAGAGAAGATGGATTCATTCAACATTCCTCAATACACACCATCCCCAGGAGAAGTAAGGTCCGAGGTCCAGAAAGAAGGCTCCTTCAGCATTGATCGCCTAGAAGTTACTTCGGTCCCCTGGAGTGCCTGTAGAAATTATGAACACTACCCATCTGATGAGTACTTTATGAAGAACGGATATGATGTTGCCATGTGCATGAGATCTGTGGCTGAGCCATTGCTCTCTAGTCACTTTGGTGGAGGGATCATCGACAGGGTGTTCGAGAGATATAAGGAGATCATTGATGATCGCATGGCGAAAGAGAAGACTGAATTCTTCAATGTGACAGTTTCCATGACGAGGAACTAGGATATTTATATGTATTATAATAACTTTGAATAATTGGCTTGTTCGATTCCTCACTTCAAGCATGCAGGGATTGGTATTGGTATATGTATGATTGCTATTGTAATGTAGTTGTGTATATGATTTATATTTTCATTTGGTTTGACATTATGTTGTGATAGTGGTTGCTTTTAAAGATCTTGGGCACTTGCACAAAACAACCAAGAATAAAGGAAAAATGGTTCTCCTAATTGGTGCCGCATGGGAAATATTATTTCTGTCGAGAGTTTGACCGGTGCACTACTTAGCTCTGTTGGTTGGGTTTGCACGTTGTCTCCTTATTGACGCGGGTTCGATACCCATTTTGTCCTTTTTTCATGCATACTTTTTTCCAAACTTTTACCCAAAGAAAGGCTTTAGTATGATAGTCCAAGGAGTCGAACTCGTGACATTTGGAACCAGCTCCCATGCCGGGCCTGGACAGCATCTCAATGCATGGCTGTGGTTTCCAAGCTTGAATGACTACCACGGTAAAACAAAATTTGAGGTTACATGCAAATTGGAGCATTCCCTGTGGGGGGGCTACTAGTAATAGCCAAAAAACCTTGAGATGACTAACGACACTGTTGAGTGTGGCTTCAAAATGGTATTCGCAGCATCTCTGGTCCGGATCAAGCCAATGGTGGTCTGGACTAGCACTTGCGGTACGATTCTGGAGGTTCAGCATTGCCCGTCCGGACGAGAGTACCTTGGTCCGGATGAGCGTGTCCTTGGTCTGGACCGTGGTCCACAAACACTTCTATAGCTCTCAGCATCCTTTCTCCAAACGAGCAGGTTTTGGTCCGGACCAAAGCGACGTACAACAACTGATTTAAGTGTGTTTTGATCAGTTTAGAGTTTTCTAAGCTTGTTTCGGAGAGACAAACCCAGAGAGACAAAGAGAAACATTATAAGGAGATTGGATATTGTAATCCTTATTGATTATAGTGGATTTATTCGCCTCTTCCCCCTGTGGATTAGCTTACACAGCCTATGTAGTGAACCTCATAAATCTCTTGTGTTATTGTGTGCTTGGTTTTCTTGCTTTCCTAGCGCTCTTCGTCTTTATTGTTCTTGTTTCTAGATTGATATTGCTTGTTGTAGACACCCCAAAATGAGACGTTCACATACATTTTTAAACCCCGATGATGAAAGGAAATGCCCGGAATAACTCTCGGATTGAAAATCTCCAAGTCAACTCAGTCAACAGCACCGTACGGTACTCATCCCTCACGCACGGCACAGCCCAAGCAACTTTTTGAATTTGGCGGTCAGGTGTGCCGCACGGCACAGTTGGTGTGCCGCACGACACAGTTTGTGTGCCGTACGGCACTGTCATTTGTCAAACAGCTTTTGCAGAGTTCCAGCAGCTCAAAATGTTGACGAAATGGCTCCTCTGCTCATCATGGTTTCGTGTAAGGATGAAAGCCTACCCTAGAGCCATCATTCCTTTGTGTGGAGAGGAAGTAAACTTGGTAATCAAGTCTACCCATTCTCTATATAACCCGATCGGTTGCAATGAAGAAAAAGGATGGAAATTTGCAAGAAAAACCATGAAGTTCTACTACTAAACTCTACCAAGAAACATCACCTTGGTTACAAGCCATCTTCGTTCTCATTCATATCCTCCAGAAATCAATCTAATCCCTTCTTCCAAAACAAACCCAATCAAAGATCAAGTCCCTCTGTTTTCGGTCCAAACCCTTGAGGTTGCCATCCCAAATTTGTTAAAGTTCTAGCCATTCAACCATCCTTGCTGCTACATCAGAGAGAAGTTGGAGTTCGGAAGAGGTCCAAGCCGTGATCAAAGGTCCAAGAAAGATTTTCAATCCGAGAGTTTGCAACCGAAGGTATAATCCCGTTTCGCCAAACTTCTTAGTTTTGGTACCCTGAGGGGAGGCGTATCAGGTGTGTAATGATATCCTATATTTACTCCACACTTGGTATGCCCACATTACATTAAAAATCAGTTTGATTCATGACCTCCCGGTTGCGTCGTACGGTGAAAACATCGCCTTGTACGGGGTAATTTAATGAGGAGGAACAATTTCTATTCAAACATATCATTTTCCAGTTCAAAGTAATTAGTTTTGATCAAGTTTTCATACCTTGTATGTGCTTCTATTCAATCATGTCGAAAAACCAAAGTTTGAACTGTTTGTGAAGGAAACAGTGCCGCACGGCACTCCCCATGTACCGCACGACATAGTTGGAGTGTCGTACGACACTCTTTTGAAAATTTGACCATTGGATTGATGAACAGTGCCGCACGGCACACTTTCTGTACCGCACGGTAGACCTAGTGTGCCGCACGGCACACTTTTGTAAAATCTGAAATTTTGAAACCTTTCTTTTACAAAACAGTTTGAACCCTTGGCGTGTTGTTTGGATTATTTGATTTGCATGTTGCTTATTTTCATTATTATCATTTGCTTTGTTTGATAAACTGTTTATTTGATTAAAGTTCGGCATTAAAATATCTTCGAAAAATCCCACAAATATTTAGTAAAGACCGATTTTTAATCGGGCGAGCGGGGTGCATTAAAACCCTTCCCCGTTCGTAACCTGGCTCCCGAATCCAAAACGAATCTCTGGTTTTCAAATTATTTTCTAAATCATTTTCTAAATCGTTTTCGAATTGGTTTCTCGGGTCCTAAACCATTTTCCAAAAACCCGGGTGGCGACTCCCTTTTTCAAACAAACAACAAGTTTTCCAAAATCCACCGGCGTGGGAGGTTCGACCGTCCACACTTGTATAATGGTTGTGTCTTGGGCTATATTGCACAACAAAGTTGTATCAGAGCCCTTGGTTAGGGTTTCTAGCAGAGTACCCAGTTAGGGTTTCAATCTAGGGTTTCAGTGAAGATGTTGAATACCAAGTATGAGGCGGAGAAGTTTATCGGTAAGAATAACTTCTCTTTGTGGTAGCAGCGGATGAAGGATATTATGATCCAACGACGTGTCTCAAAGGCAAAGGAAGGCGAAGAATCCTGCGGAGATGAAAGATAGTGATTGGGAAGATATTGACGCTAAGGTGGCCAGTTCTATTCGTCTAAACCTAGGCGATGAAGTTATTCACAACGTGTTAAACTCAGAGAAGACAGAGACAATCGAGAAAAAGCTTGAGGGTTTTACATGAGGAAGAATCTCACCAACAAGTTGTATGTCAAAAAACAGCTATATGGATTTTAGAAAAAAAAAAAAAAGAGGTATGAATCTATTAGAACATTTAAATTCCTATAATATGTTGAACTCGCAACTGGTGGGTTTTGGATTAACTCTTGATGAGGAGGATAAGGCTATCCTGTTGTTAGCATCACTACCCACTTTGTATGATCATCTAGTGACTACAGTTATTATGGGAAGAAAACTTTGTCACTCAATGAGGTTACTAGTACCCTTTGTCTCATGAGAAGACGAGAAGTAATGATAATGTTGATGCAGATCAAGGTCTTTTCGTCTCCAAGCCATAGTTGAGTCAAGGTGGAAGCAAGTCAAAAGGGAAGGGAGGTTCAAATCGGGAAAGGTCGCAATCGAGAGAAGTTGAACACAAAGAAGGATGTGGAGTGTCATTTTTGTCACAAGATGGGGCACTACAAAAATCAATGCGAGGAATTGAAAAATCTTCTTGCGGCGGGGAAGAAAAATGGGAAAAAGAAGGTGGAATCTGTTAGTGTTGCAGAGGACAAATCAGTGACGTTGATGCAAATTTACTCTATGTTTCTTCAGGTAACAATTTTCTTTCAATGTCATGGATTTTGGATTCTGGTTGCTCTTATCATATGTGCCCTAATAAGGACTGGTTTGACAATTATAAGCCTTGCAATGGTAGTACGATTCTAATGGGTAATGATGCAGTCTGCAAAGCTATTGGAATCGGTACAGTAAAAATTAAGATGGTTGATGGAGTTGTTAGAGTTTGGGGAATGTTAGACACGTGCCTGAACTTAGGAAATATTTAATCTCTTTGGGAGCATGAGATTCAGCTTGGTGTGAACACCCCGCGGGAATGTCCACGAAAAACGATTGTGGTTTTGGAAAAAGGTTTTGATTTTATTGATTGATTGAATGGAGTCGCCACCCGGATTTGAGGACCGTACCCGAGAAACCATTTGAAAAATGACTCTTTTTCCCTTTGAATGAAACATATTTTACTGGTCTCGCAAAATGAGATTTCTCGGGTCCGGGAGCTAGGTTACGCGAGGGGAAGGAATTTAAAGCACCCCTCACGCCCGGAATGATTACCGGTCTCTAGTCAATGCTCAAGGGATTTTGAAAATGTTGTTTAAACAGACTTCAATTACAAGTGATATATGAGCACATAAATACAACAATAAACGCTAAAATGATGTATGTGGATGCTTGTGTTTTGTGGAATACATGTATGGTGAAAATGAACACGTATTTTGCACAAATTAATTTAAAATGTTGCCCACAGAGATTGAAATCTTCTCGAAATGGACCTATTAACACCACACATCATGCACCTGGACTACAAATCGGCACCTGGATCAAGCTGGTCCAGGCGCCTGGAATCACTACGGGCGCCTGGAAGAGGGGGATCCAGGCACCTGGAATCACTACGGGCGCCTGGAATATATCAATACAAGCGCCTGGAATACTGATCAGGTGCACAAAATGAATTCTCTTTCTGTGATGTTTGAGACTTTTCCCAAACTCTAAACTAGTATTGAGGACTAGCTAGAGCTTGGTTGATGTCCCCTCAGGGCCCTGTTGAGCAAATTTGGTAGATAAACTACCTTGGAAGCTTGGTTGATGAACTTGGATGATGGGTTTAGGTGATTTTTGATTGTTGAATGGACTGATGGCTTGATTTATGAAGTTAGAAAGGGCTGATTGTGGGGTCTTTGATTGGGGTTGATTATGGATAGTGATGATATGGGGATTTTGAGTTGCAAAAAATGGGTTTTATGGTTGAAGATGAAAGGAATTGAGAGGGATCAGTTGGGATGGAGTTTCTGGAAAATTTCCAGCAACATAACAGTATGGGAGAGAGGGGAGAACTGATCCTCTCCCAAATGGAGGAGGGGAGGGGCTTTATATAGGCAACATAAGGTTCAAAAAGGGCCATTTGAACCCTTAGAGGTTCACCTTAGGGGTCCACTAGAATACCCTATCTTCCCTCCATTATATTACTACAAAAAATCTCTGCCAAGATCTCCAAGACGCTCCTCCCCACACAGTTCACCTTGGGATGCAAGTGTCTGGAGAGAGTCCCGGCGCCCAAATTGATCTAATCCAGGCGCTTGGATTCAATGTGGGCGCCTGGAATCATCCAATCCAGGCGCCTGGACTTGGAGACAGCACAAAATTCCAAACTTCGTGGGGCCATTCCGGGTGCTACCGAACTCCGTTTTGCGCATGGTTTGAAGCGTTGGAAAACTTGTCAAGCGTACTTTCTAACCCAAGTGGTTTGAACCCAAGATGATTTGTACATCAAAATATATGACCATTTTACCCTCAGAAGGTCAGGAAAATAAGTTGTTTTGGTAAAATAGGCACATCTCCCTCATTTCAAGAAGGATTGGGACATATTATATACCAATAAAGAGGGTTTTGAATGTACTAGAAGGTGGTGTAGGCTCGGGTTAATTTTGAAGTGGTTTTTGAGGGGTTTCCAAGTTCACAATCAAGCCTTGCGTGCTCTTATCATTTTCATCCTCGGGAATGCCAATGATTTTCGTGGATTCAAATTGGGGTGTCTACACTTGGTGTATGTACATAGAACAAGGTGGAGCAATGAAAATTAGCCGAGGAGCTTTGGTGCTAATGATGGGACAGAAGGTGGGTAATTTTTAAAAACTGATTGAGGACACGGTTGTAGATTGAGTTGCTATCTCCACATTTGCAAAATCTAGCACTGGTGACTTGAGACTTTGGCATATGCGGGTTGGCCATATGGGTGAGCGTGGTATGTTATAGCTTCATAAGCGTGACTTTTTGAAGGGTGTCAAGGTGTGCAAGATGGATTTCTGCGAAGATTGCGTGTATCGGAAGCATCACAGAGTCAATTTCAAGACGGGTGTTCATACAAGCAAGGAAGTCCTCGATTATGTTCATTCAGATGTCTGGGTCGAGTCACCGTACTTTTCACAGTGGTGCTCGTTACTTTGTCAGCTTCATTGATAACTATTCCAGAATGGTATGGTTTATTTTTTGAAGCATAAGTCTGATGTGTTTGCTACATTTAAGACTTGGAAAGCACAGGTTGAAACTTAGACATGGAATAAGATAAAGTATTTCAGAATTGATAATGGGACATAGTACAAGGAAAATGAGTTCTTGGCCTTCTGCGATTCAGAGGGGATTATAGACACTACACAGTTAAAAAGACTTAAAAACATAATGGAGTAGCAAAAAGGATGAACATAACCTTGACAGAGAAGGCCAGATGTATGCAGTTGAATGCAGGGTTGCAGAATGTATTTTTGGCAGAGACAGTCAACACGGCATGTTTTCTCATTAACAAGTATCCTTCTTCAACCATTGATTTCAAGATCCCACAAGAGGTTTGGTCAGGTAAACTAGTTAAATTGTCAGATTTGAGAATCTTTGGCTACCCGGCTTATGTTCATGTGCCGGATAAGAAGAGGTTGAAGCTTGATCCCAAGTCCCGAAAATGTATCTTTCTTGGGTATGAAAATAGTGTGAAAAGATACAGGCTCTGGGATCCTGTGACACGAAAAGGGTGATCAACAAGGAAGTTGTGTTTGATGAGACATATATGTTGATCGAAATAATGTGACAGAATCTGGGGTCTGAGGGAGAAATCCTTGGTCGAGGTGGAGCTTGAGGAGCCTAGTTCATCAGTGATACATGTGATGTTGATCATGACCCACAACAGTAGCAAGAGGAGCCTTGCACAGTCGCGAAAGGAAGGAAAAATGGGATCACTAACCTCCAGTTCAGTATGGTTTTGAGGACATGGTTAGTTTCGCTTTAGTGGCTGGTAGTGGAGATCCATTCTCTTACAAGGAAGCTACAAGCAGTATTGACGATGACAAATGGCTAGTAGCAATATCAGAAGAGATGGAGTCACTCCACAAGAATAAGACTTGAGAATTGGTGAAATTGCCTAAGGGGAAGAAGGTCGTTGGGTGCAAGTGGGTGTATCGAAAAAAGGAAGCGTTGTCAAAGAAAAGGGTGAAAAGTACAAGCCTCGTTTAGTTTCTAAAGGTTATTCACAAAAGGAAGGAGTGGACTATAATGAGATTTTTTCACCGGTTGTGAAGCACATTTCTATCCATGTAATTTTGGCAATGGCAGTGATGCATGGATGGAGATAGAGCAGCTTGATGTCAAAACTGCTTTCCTCCATGGAGACTTAGATGAGTAGATTTACATGCAATAGCCCGAAGGCTTCAAGGAACTTGGTAAGGAGGAGTATGTGTGTTGAAAAAGTCATTTTATGGCTTGAAGTAGTCTCTCAGGCATTGGTACAAGCTCTTTGATTCGTTCATAGTGTCGAATGGATACACGCGTTGTGAGTATGACTGTTGTATATAATATTGTGTCCTTTCAGATGGTTCTTATGTTCTCCTTGCTTTAGCCAAATATGATGAGCTGGAGAGTTATGAATATTCAACAGAAAAGACACAGTAGGATAGAGAATGAGGTGGTCTAGAGGAAGGGTGAAGAGCAGAGCAGGTGTGCACAGAAAGGACTAAGGCAGTGGATTGCTCTCAGTCTAATCCGTGATACCCTTGGTGACCTAAGAGATGGGGCAAGAATCTCACTAGAGAGAATGTTCTCCTCTCTTCCAGTGATTAACCTTTTCTCTCTCTAGAATGGCATCTACCTCTGCCAAGATTTCACCAACGTCTGGGCATTGAAAGGGAATGTCCAATATTTATAGGCACCTTGCACCAATCATCAGGTGCCAGGCTGTCATCCTATAACATTATAACACTTGTCCTTTCCGTACAACCTGACCGTACGGGTGACGTCATCACCTCGCAGCTGACCCGCGCGGTGACGACCCATTCCCCCGCGCAGCGATCCTCTCGTTCTTTATAGCCACCAAGCCACTAGATCTCCCCTATTCCCGTTAGGGCAAGGTCGTGACCTGTTCGCTCGCACCTATACGTAGCCAAGCCTCAGGGGGCTCCAGGGTCCTGACTTCAGACCGCAGCAGGTATAATTACCTGGGCTAAATTAGACTAGCTTTTCGCGTTCTCGCCCATATTCTGGGCCGCGCTAGTCGTTTTGGCCATGGGCTTTTCTCCTGTTTGGATGGCCCGTGATTGCCCAAGCACCGCTCTTTGGGGTGCGCGTCGTGGAGGCGCCTTGCGCGAGAGGGTCCCCTCCACGCGAAGACTTGTGCAGCCTCAGTGGCCTCCCCCACGCGGATCCCTCCGTGGAGAGTGCCACGTGTCACGCGGACATCGCACCACCTGGGTGACACTTGTCATGATCTCAATGGTGGGTCAATGTTGACTTTGGTCAACGGGGGGTCTCGCGCTGACCTCCCCTACACTTTATATGTCAATGACATGCTAGTAGCAGCAAAAAGCAAGCAGGAAATTGGGAATATGAAGTCTATGTTGAACATTGAATTTGACATGAAAAATTTTAGAGCTGCCAAGAAGATTCATGGGATTGAAATTCACCCTGACAGCGGGGCTGGTCAGTGGAGGTTGTCTTAGAATGGTTATCTACAGAAAGTGTTGCAGAGGTTCAACTAGCAAGATGTTAAGTCTATAAGTACGCCACTTGCGGTGCACTTCAAACTTTCTGCAAAGATGAGTCTTAGTCTAGAGGATGATGTAAAGCACATGGAGGAGGTACCCTATGTGAATGCAGTTCGGTGTCTCATGTATCTGATGGTGTGTACGAGACCAGACATATCACATGCAGTCAATGTGGTCAGCAGGTATATGGCAAACTTGGGAAAGGAGCATTGGAACGCAGTTAAATGGATTTTCAGATATCTCGCGGGCCCCTCGTGATCTGGGATATGTGGATTCAAATTATGCTAGGAATCTCAACTCTCGTAGGTGAATGACAAGGTATGCATTTTTATTTATGGAGGTCCCGTTTGTTGAAAGTTTACTATTCAGGAAAGAGTGGCTTTATCAACTGGAGAGGCAGAGTACATGGTAGTTACTAAGGCAACAAAAGAAGCAGTTTGGCTTTAGCGGTTGGTTAGTGAGCTTAGTTTGATGCAGGACAGTGTGTTGCTGCATAGTGACAATCAGAGTGCAATTTACTTAGCGAAGAATCAGGTATACGCCGCAAGGACAAAGCATGTTGATGTGCAGTATCACAGGATTCGAGAGTGGTTAGCATCAGGTGACCTAACTTTTTGTCTAAGGTTCACACTAATGAGAATGCATCTGATATGTTAACGAAGCCGGTTCTGAGTGAGAAGTTTGAGCATTGCTTGGACTTGCTCCATGTTCTTTGTTGTTGATTGAGAACTTCAGGGTGGAGCACTCATACCCACTAAGGGAATGCAGTTCGGCTCTAAAATGAAGCTTGTCTTCAGGAAGGTTCAGTTGGGAACCAAGGTGGAGATTTGTTGAGTGTGGCTTCAAAATGGTGTTCGCAGCATCTCTGGTCCAAACCAAGCCAATGGTGGTCCGGACCAGCACTCGTTGTACGATTCTGGAGGTCCCAGCATTGCTCTTCCAAAGTTTGTCTGGACTTGATCCGGACAACAGTACCTTGGTCTAGATGAGTGGAGTCTTGGTCCGGACTAGAGTGATGTACATGAGCTTATTTAAGTGTGTTTTGATAAGTTTTATGATTTTCTAAGCTTGTTTTGGATAGAGAAACCCAGAGAGACTGAAAGAAACATTGTAAGGAGATTGAAGATTGTAATCCTTATTGATTACAGTGGATTGATTCATCCCCTCTCCCGTGGATTGATTCGTCCCTTTCTAACATCTGATGGATACATGTCCCTAATAATATCAAAATCCCTAAGTTCATTTTTCTTGAAAAAAGAAGCTATCCGTCAGCGAAGTGTGACATAAAATATAGCAATGGAAAATCTGCAAGGCTCGACCTAGATATTCCATATCAGTTGTACCATAACTTATTCAGTAATTGAATTGAATGATAGGTGTACATAACTCCCATGTCAATCCCTATTTTAGTGATATGATTTTTGGGATTTCAATCCGTTATAGTCTGACAAAGAAGTACAAACAATGGTTATAGAAGTGTGGATGACGGAAAAGTTTGAACTTACTTCATGGTTCTGTACAGAAGTCTGCTCATCTTTTTGTAGAAAATTATGTTCTTCCTTTTATAAGACAGAGATACTTAAAGAGAATTGAAGAATATGGAATTTTTTTTTTTAAAATGAGTACTACCGGGCGTGAAAGGTACTTGGTCCTCCGGATTTTCAAGGGTCGCCAGGGGCGCACCGGACAGAAAGCGGCGTGCGGTGCTCCTCCAACTGCTGGACCTTGAAGGATATGAATTAACTAATACTCGAAAATCTCTCAGATACAATCAAATTCTCATTTTTCTCGAAAAACAATCAAATTCAAAATGTGAAAGAATCGAACGCGATAAAATAGACATGACCTGCCGAAAATGAAGAGAACATTTGCCAAGATTGATATGATTATATTTTTCCTTCCGATTGGGCTAGACACTTTAGGAACATCGGGATTTTGAAAGTTGGACCATCCATGTGGACACTAAGAAAATCACGAGGCTCTGCAAAACACTCATAGGCACTGTAAAATTTTACAAAGTTGGCTTACAAATATAATAATAGTTTGTGGGCCCAAGCCGCACAACAACGAATCAGTGGAGGTTTTTTTTAGGGGAATATCAGTTTTACCATGCAATGGCAATGGAAAAACTTGTGAACAAAAGGACAAGGAAAAGGAAACAAATGCATAAGTTTTCATGAGGGTGTGTTTACTTCATTAGAAAACAGTAGAAGAACATAAAAACAAAAAGTAATGGTGAAATTGAAGGCGACCTAGCTATTAGCAAGGGTCATTAAGTCATTGGTTACATCTTGAGGTCTGTAAAGTGTAATTACCAGGTGTAAGTTGGCATTTGTATTTCTGTTAATCCTCTACTTATAAGAGGCAAAACTGATTCTGTTAGAAATTCAATGAAAGAGTTACGAATAGTTTACTTCTCTCTCTCTCTCTCTCTCTCTCTCTCTCTTCTCTCTCTCTCTCTAGAGACCTTGGTTTCTTGTTTCCTTATGGTATCAGAGCAGAAAGACGAAAGTCACGAAGATCCTGAGCCCTAATTTCAGGACGATCGATTTCTCAAATACTTTTTCGACTCAAATTCTTCAATCAATCATGTCGTCTGCAGAAAACTTGACATCTACTGCCATGAATTCGTCGTCGTCTATGTCGGTAACTCTACCACCTGGACTAGTATTTCTTGTATCGAATTTTCACTCCTTCGTCAATTTGAAACTCGATTCTACAAATTATTTGCTCTGGCGCATACAAGTACAAAATGTGATGAGTGCGAATGGTTTCTTTGACTATCTTGAGGGTTTGATACCATGTCCTGCACCACAAATCAAGAATGCTGAAGGAACCCTAATTGTTAATCCTGAATACACATTCTGGAAATTGATTGATACTCAGCTTCTTACGTGTATTACTGCATCTTTGTCACCTACAACTCTGCCGTACATTCTAGGGCTACATACGGTTCATGCGGTTTGGGTATCCCTTGCAAACCGATATAACTCTCTGTCTCGAAATCATGTGCAAGAGCTAAAGAGCAAGTTGTATAACATTACAAAAACTTCTACCATTGAGCATTATGTGGACACAATCAAGGAATATACACAGAAGTTGATCGCTGCTGGAAGCCCTATAGATGAAGATGATCTCATCTTTCACACACTTCGTGGTTTACCAAAGGTTTTTAATGGTTTACGTACCACGGTTAGGGCAATGATTACAAGGGGTGAACATGTTACTTTTGATGAGGTTGTTAATATGCTTCATGCAGAGAATCAACAGCTTCTGCAAGATTCTAACACAGAAATTGATACTAGCACTGTTTTAGTTGCTATGAATGGGCAGTCTGTAAGTTCTAGTAAGGCACATGATAATGCTTCAAGTTTAGTTCAGTCTTTTGGTCAATTAGGTGTGATGAATTCTGGCAACACATCATTTCAGAGTCAAGGATATCCTTCAAATCAAATGCAAGCAAATTTTGGTAATCAATTTGGTCAAATGCAGCCTTCCTATGGAGGTTCTGCAAATTCAGTGCTTGGCCCTGCACCACAATTTTCAGGAGTTCCTCAGAATATGTCTTCTCAGCCACACTTCATCTCTACTTATGGTTTTAGAGGAAAAGGAAGAAGACAACCATGTGCTATCTGTGGTCGTTCCAATCATACTACCAATTATTGTTACTACAGAAATCAGGCTTCTCAAATGTCCAATCAGTCTATGCAAGGGGGAAATAATCAGTTTGTACAAGGGGGTAACTACTCTACTGCATCTAACTACTCTACTGTACCAATGTATCAACCTACTTATAAATCTCAAACTCAACCTCCTCAGTCAGTTCCAATTCAGCCTGTTCAGTTTGTTCAGAATCCACAGTCATCTACATTTCACCAACCCATGGGACTGCAGCCTTCGACATATCAACAGCCTTTAGGAATGTCACAGACTATTACTCCTGGCAGATCTCCTCAGAACCAGTATGTGCCTTCTCAGAATCAATAAGCGTTCACACCTCAACAAGGTCCATCTCAGGCACATTTTGCTGGTTTCACTGGAACATGTTCTGCACCTGCTATCCATTCTCAACAAGGTTCACCTCAGGCACATTTTGCTGGTTTCACTGAACCATGTTCTGCACCTGTCATCCATTCCTCTGCTGGGATGAGTTCAGGGCAGCCACTGCTCAGTCCAGGTGTTATTGCTGGGGGTTCTAATTCTGTTTATCCCATTGGTTCTGCTCAAATTGGGTCCCCTTGGTACTTTGACAGGTGGTGCAACCAACCACATTACCAACAATCTTCAACATGTTATCAATCCTCAACCTGCTGCAGCACAGGATGGCATAATGGTGGGAAATGGATCTCATCTTCAGGTTTCTCATATTGGTACAGGTAGATTAACAACTCCTTCAATTCATTTTCAATTGAATCATCTTCTTCACACTCCTTACATTACACATAACTTACTCTCTGTTCATAAGTTTGCCACAGATAACTCTTGTTCTCTGATTTTTGATTCTTTTGGTCTCACTATTCAGGACAAGATTACCCATCAAATCTTGTACCAGGGACCCTGCCACAAGGGTTTGTATCCTCTTCTGATCTCCTCTGATTCTTCCACTGGATCATCTTTCACCAAAGCATTTGTTAGTACTCCATCATCCTCTGCAATGAATTGGCATCAAAAGCTTGGTCACCCTAGTCCCTCTTTGTTTTTGTCTTTAATAAAACAGTATGCTTTGCCTGTTACTAAGCCTCATTTGATTGATTGTTCATACTGTCATATGGCCAAAAGTCATAAACTTCCATTCTCTCTATCTGAAACATTTAGTACAACACCTTTTCAGCTTATACATATGGATGTGTGGGGTCCCTCTCCTATACCTTCTCATAAAGGTTTTAGGTACTATTTGTTAGTTGTGGATGATTTTACTAGATTTACTTGGATTTTTCCTCTTCATTACAAATCTGAAGTGAAATTTGTGATTGAACAATTCAAAGCCTATGTGTTTACTCAATTTCATACTCAAATTGAGATTCTTAGGAGTGATAATGGAGGAGAGTTCATCAATCATTTTCTTAGAAATCTAGTTCTTCTCAATGGAATGATACATCAAACTTCTTGTCCTAATACTCCAGAACAAAATGGCTTGGCTGAAAGAAAACACAGGCATCTTATAGAAACTACCATCACCCTTCTTCTTCAATCTCAACTACCAACAAATTTCTGGCTTGAGGCCCTAACCACAGCAGTTTATCTTACCAACAGATTACCTCATACAAGTCTGAATTTTCAAGTACCTTATACTCTGCTGTATAAAACTGCTCCTGATTATTTGTTTCTCAAACCATTTGGTTGTTGTTGCTTTCCATGGTTGAAGCCTTATACTTCTCATAAGCTGTTACCCAAGTCTACTCCTTGTGTCTTTTTGGGGTATTGTTCTAACACTAAAGGATATAGATGTTATGATCCTATCACTAACAAAGTCTACATTTCTAGACATGTTAGGTTTGTTGAAAATCAATTTCCTTATTCTTCTCTTATTTCTTCTACTTCTTCTAATTCCTCTTCACCTACATCATTTCATATTCCATTAACTACATTTGATGACGTAGTTATCAATGTTCCTCATACTTCTTGTTCTTCCTCTTTCTCTATTCCTACACCTGTTTCTTGTGCTCCAGAGCCTCTCACCTCTTCCTCTTTCTCTATTCCTACACCTCTTTCTTGTGCTCCAGAGCCTCTCACCTCTTCTTCCTGTATGTCTCCCACTCTTGTACCTCTTACCATTCCTCAATCATCCACAGTTCCTTCTATACCTTTGTTTCCTGATAATTCTGCTACTGTTAATCTTACCTCTTCCCATTCTCCACCTCCATCTCCTCCATTTTCTTCTCCACCTTCTCCTCATCTTGCTCCTGAAACCTTTCACCCTGTCTCCTCATCTCCTGTTAATCCTGTTTCTGATCCCATTTCATCTTCAGTGCTTGCTACTTCTTTTAATATTCATCCTATGCAAACTAGATCAAAGAGTGGCATTGTCAAATCTAAAACTCCTTTTGTCTTGACTGCTGAAAGTTGTACTCTATCTAAACCAAATGAGGAACCACGTACATTTCATGAAGCCATTAAACATCCTGAGTGGCAGCAGGCTATGCAAGATGAATACAAAGCTTTAGTTCAGCAAGGCACATGGACACTGGTTGAACCTCCTTTAGGTGTGAATGTGATAGGTTGTCAATGGATATACAAAATAAAACGTCATTCAGATGGTTCTGTAGCTAGGTATAAAGCAAGACTTGTTGCTAATGGGAATCAACAACATGAAGGGATAGATTTTCAAGAAACTTTCAGTCCTGTTGTGAAACAACCAACAGTGAGGGTTGTTCTGAGTTTGGCTGTGACAAATGCATGGCCTATCAAGAAATTGGATGTAACTAATGCTTTCTTACATGGGGTTATAGATGAGGCAGTTTACATGAAGCAACCATTGGGGTATAAGGACCCTGCACACCCTCAGTATGTCTGTAAGCTTAGTAAGGCTCTTTATGGGCTACGACATGCTCCAAGGGCCTGGTTTTCTGCCTTTTCTGGGTTCTTAGTGCAGCAAGGTTTTACTCAAAGCAAATCTGACTCATCTTTGTTTATTCAGAAACATGGTACAGATCTTACCTTGGTGTTGGTTTATGTTGATGATATTCTAGTAACAGGTAGTAACACTACTTACATTTCTGCTCTCATTTCTGATTTAAGTGCTAAGTTTGTGATGAAGGACCTGGGGACTTTGAGTTATTTCCTTGGTCTTGAAGTGCTGCATCATGAAGGGTCCCTTATTTTGTCTCAAGCAAAGTATGCCACTGATCTTCTCATCAAATCTGGCATGATGGATTGTAAACCAAGTCAGTCCCCTTCATCTACTAAACCTACTGTGTTTGCTCCAGATCCTGATTTTTCTGATGTTCATTGGTTTAGACAAGTGGTGGGTTCTCTTCAATATCTCACTCTTACTAAGCCGGAGATTTCTTTTGCTGTGAATTTGGCATGTCAGCATATGCATTTGCCTAAGTATAGTCATTATGTCGCTGTTAAACGTATCTTGAGGTACACCAAGGGCACTATCCATCAAGGTTTAGTATTCTCTCCTAGTTCCTTGCAGTTAACTGCATTTTCTGACGCGGATTGGGCAGGGGACTCCTTAAATAGACGTTCCACCACTGGGTTCTGCTTATTTTTGGGTTCCAATCTTGTTTCTTGGTGTGCTAAAAAGCAACACACTGTTGCACGCTCCTCCACTGAAGCCGAATATAGGTCTCTTGCTCAGACTGCTGCTGATATTACCTGGATTAAGTCTCTTTTGTCTGAATTGTTTGTTCCTATTAATGTGCCTACTGTTCTCTGGTGTGATAACCTCTCGGCTATTGCTTTGGCTTCCAATCCCGTCTATCATGCTCGCACTAAACATGTGGAAATTGATTACCATTTTATCCGTGAAAAGTTGCTATCTAAAGACATTATTGTGCAGCATATTGGTTCATCTGATCAATCGGCTATTGCCTAGCGTCTAACCTTTTCCGCGCACGAAGAGAGAGAGGCTGGCGGAGTTTCATTGCAATGAGGTTGCAGTTTGGATTTGTACGTCATGGCCGTGTCGGAAAGCATTATGTCATTTTGTTGTTGGAATTTTGAAGGCATCGTTCTCGTAGAGTGTTTGAGTAAAGGAAATAGTGCGAGGGTAGTTCGGGTAAAAGAAAAATCGACAAAAGTTTTTAAGAGAACTATAGATTAGTTGAAACTTGAAACACCGTCATCTTCAATCTAGCTTAACCTAATTTTTTCGCGACTCGCTCATTGGCCATGTTCATCGTTGACGGGGAATACAAATTTGATCACAACAAGGTCTCCCTGTGACAATTTTTTGCGCGTGTTTGTATGCCTAGCACTTTTTAATGTCTTTTATATTATAGAATGTGTGGATACCTCCTTTTTTTAGGCGTTGAGGTGTCCGTGTATATAGCGTCGAGGTGTCTGTTGAAGCACACATTTATGAGTTCGAGAGATTTGCCACTTGGTTTAAGGCAACCAAGAAACCTTTATCGAGATTCTAAGGGAGCCAAGGGTATAGAGAACTTTATGAGGTGTATTGGAGGGTTTGGGGTTGTATATGAAAGCAGTCTGAGATTGAGACATGTTATGTCAAAAATGGAGACTTGAGGGTCCTTCAAATAGGTTTCGAATTCAATCCAGAATGGAAACAAACAAAATCATTGTAGAATTTTCATGGCTACGCCTTATATGAACATTAGGGCGAACCATAAAAGATTGCATCGAATTGATATGGTAAGTTTTCTCCACGTCTACAATTCTAGAATGTTCGCTGATGGATGAACAATGTAAAATTTATATCTGTATTTAAACTATTATGTGGAAAACAGATATAATAGGATCTTGAATTCAGCACATCTCAAGAAACAATAAATTAAACGTACCTTTCTTAGCCATCGAGATTAGAGAGAACAAACCCCTTAATTAGAATGACCTTTAATTCTAGGCTCACCTTCTTCTCTCTGTCTCTAACCTTACACAATACCCAAATACTTTAATTGATGGAAAAACTGTCTCTAGAAGGGGTGGGTATTCTATTCTTTTATAGAGGAGAGGAGAGGGCCTTAGAGATAATTATAAAACACTCCTAATCCATCAAGGACTCTTTTATTATCAGAGTTTTCCTTTATCTATAATTCTAATTAGTTATCACAATGAACCTTACTATTAATTGGCTTATCTGTTAGTGGAGTCCCAACGGTAACAAACTTTATGCAAAACGTGGTGGCTAGTGGGCCACCCTAATTAGGAAAAAATCTAACATTCTCCCACTTGGCCCACTAAGCCGATTGTGTTGCAAAATGTATTTTTTCAAAATATGCAATTTTGTTGTAAATGATTCGACTGGGCTCCACATTGAAAAACTTAGACATGGAATCACGAATTTAAAAAGCGAATAGGTTCAAACCAATTAGAAACTTTTATACTGTGATTAATTCAGACCACCAATGTGAGTCATAGCGGTTGTATAGCACCATGCCATATTCCCTTCTATGTACTACACCATTGATAACCTTCACTAACCAAGTCCTCAATAGGAAAATATCATTAATTATTTAGGCTGTAATGCCTAAAAGCCCCAATAATTTGTCTTGTCAGGACATTCCTGTTGTACAACATCCAACATAATATGTGCACGCATAATTGGAAACAGGAAAATCAGAAACAAACTATAATGTGCGTAAAAAAAAGTGTCATGCACAGTAACCACTCAATCAAGGGTTGTCAAAAGACCCATCCTGATAACATGTTATATAAGTCTTTGATGGCAATCCCTTCGTTAAATGATCAACAATCATAATAGTGGTACTCAATTTAAAATTTACACTTGTTGTTTCTGGACTCGTTTTCTAACAACCAAGTACGTTACTTCCATGTGCTTGGAATCACTTAAATACTTGACATCCTTAGAGAATAAAAATGCAGTAGATTATTACCATAAATCTTCATTTGGTCTGGTAAGTGAATCGACAACACCAAGACCAAAGATGAAGTTCTGCAATCATAAACATGACATGTGGCCTCAAAGCATGCCACAAACTCGGTCTCCATTATGTAAGAAGCACCAAGGGAATGCTTCACACTTTTCGTGAGACTGGTCCACCATCCAACAGAAAGGAAAATAAATGATAATATTTACTTTCTACTATTAAGACAACCAACAAAATCTAAATTCGAGTATCCAATTTTCTAAGTGAGCATATAGTTCTCTAACATTTTGTTTTTATAACTGTCTTCACTGCCTTCCAATGTTCCATTCTAGCGCAAGTCTGGGCATACATCAAAACTCCCTAAAATCATTCATATGCTTTCTTAAGGTACTAGTTTTCACTTAATTTATCACCCTTCAACATGGTGCATCATTGACTGAGCAACACTGCATAATTTGCTCAAGAACTCGATCGATACACCCTTTCTGAGATAGTCGTAGCAATTTTCCTCCCGAGATCGATCCCTAAAGATCTCTATGCCAAAACATAAGATATCTCAACATATCAACCATCTTAAAGTCCTAAACGATATGTTTCTTGATTTCATAAAACAAACCAAGATTACTTCTAGCTAACAGAATCCATATATAGATTCACAATAATAAACTTACTCCCACTGACCTTCAGATATCCTTAAATAAATAAAAAAAGGTAATGGTATCATTAAACCTTAAGAACCATTAGATGGAAGTTTGTTTATAACCATATATGGTTTTATTTAATCTGCAAGCTAAGTATTATTTTATTTTGTTTGTGAATTCCTCTGGGTCTTCATCTGAACTTTGTCATCCAAACTACCAATTAGAAAAGCGATTTTCACATCCGTCTAATGCAACTCCAATTCATAATGAGTTACAAGAGTCATGATAATCCTAAAAGAATCATTCTTTGGAAAAAAAAAAAAAGGAGATAATATCTCTTTATAATCAATGCCTTCTTTCTGAGTGAAACCTTTGGCATAAGTATGGCCTTTAATCATTCCATATTGCCTTTTACATCGTCTTTAGTCTTAAATATATAAATGTGACTTCTTACAACGAGCAGGCAATTTAACGTTGTCCCAAACACCATTTATGAGCCATTGATTTCAACTCATCTTTCATAGCATCGATCAAATTAGTAGAATCATCCCTAGTCATGGCTTGTGAAAAAGATACCAGGTTATTTCCTTAATCCCAATGTCAAAATCAGATTCTTGTAGATACACCACATATATATATATATCAGTAATGACAGACTTTCTTTCCCTCTGAGATCCTCTTAGAATTTCCAATTGTGGAAGTTCTACATCATTTCAATGGCGATATCCTCATGGACTGGTAAACCAATTACATTATGTTGAAAAGCAACAACTTCTCGATGAGGAAGAACTATTGGGACATCATCCCTCCCATCATCGAGATTCACCTTGGTTTTTTCACTCCCACGAATTTCGCCAGTTTATAAGAATCTGGCATTCCCGGTTTCATTATCCTCATACTATATGGTTAGGACTGTAAAATGTGTACCCCTTAGACTTTCCTCAATAGCCAATAAAATATCCAGAAAATTATTCTTGAATCTAACTTGTACTCTTGTGGATTATATATATTCAACCACTGGACAACTCCAAAAATGTAAATGTCTTAAACTGGGCTTCCTACTAATCAACAACTCAAAAGAAATAGTTGGAATTACCTTACTAGTAATCCTGTTTAAGAGATACATAGCGGTCTTTAATGATTCATTCCACAAGAATATAGGTACATTTGCAAAACTAATCATACTTCTAACCATATCCATAAGTGTACGATTACGCCGTTCTACTTTGGCATTCCAATATTGTGTATTGAGCACGAATGTCCTCGCTTTTCTACTAGTTTAGCAAACAGGCCAGGATTTGGCTTGACTCATCATATTTCCATAAAACTCTCCACTTCTATCTGACCTCACTATTTTGACCTTTCAATCTGATTGTCTCTTGACCTCAGTAATGCACACCTCAAGGATGTCAATAGCTTGAGACATATCCATAATGTGAGAAGTCCTCTATAGAGGTGGTAAAATATCTTTGCCCAGTAAAATATGGAATAGGATTTTCGCAAATATCAATGTGAATTATCTCAAGAAGTTCACTATTACTTGTGACACCTTCCATTGTGTGCTTGATTTACTTTCTTTTAATGCAATCCACATAAATTTCAAAATCAACAAAGTCTAGGTCTTCTAAAATTCCATACTTCACCTTTTTTTTTTTTTTTTTTGAATCTATTCTTAGAAATATGCCCCAATCTTCTATGCCACAAGGGTCAGGACCTTTCATTTATTTTCCTCCTTTCTTTATAGCTTCTTAAGTCACAGCTAGTGCAGTGTGAAATTCTTCCTCCCTAACACAAATATTAGCTAGTTCGTTCAAAAGGTGAAATTTTGAATTCGCCAAATTGAGGTGGAAGTGAGATGAGTATGAACTGCACGAGGAAAGATTATTCACTTGCATCCTTAAGGCTCCTAGCATTGCATCATATTTCATAGTAGTCAATTCAACCATAAGAGTGCTAGTAAGAGATTTATCAACAAATATGATTCAATCTTTCACAACCTTTAAAAAACTTCAGTACATTAGAAGTCTGTAATAGGAAAAGTTAAGAAGTTGCTCATATGGTCAACTTAATGAACATGAGACTAAGTCAGTCCGATCTCGTCCAAACTCAAACGACTTAACTTGCATTGTAGTACTCTACTAAAAAAATCCATATGCTTTTTATTGAGTAATTCTTGGTCAAAAACCAATATACCAATACGAACTAATCATGTTCATCACATCTAAAGAGTTTGACCCAATGAGAACTAGAACATTAGATGCACAAAGTGCAGTGAAATGGGGATAGTCACGAAAACAAAATTGGACAATGCTCACGTTAAAACTTTGAAAATTTTAGCATTTATAATGACAAACTATTGATATCACCTAGGTCCTCCTTTGGGAGAAACCTAAGTATATCTATTTTTCACTCATTAATTAGGTGCAACATAAATACCTATGTAGGTCTAAGTAATTTAAGCAGTTTAAAAAATTATTCATGTCGCCTTTGGGTATCCAATCCTAACCTGTTAAATTGTACAAACTACATACCCTACCTAGTTTATAATTATTCAAATGTGACTCTCCTTTGGGTAGTCTCATTCTCCTAATTATATCTACAATCGAGAATATCATTGACTTAATATTAACCCCGTTTAACAATTCCTTCACCTAGCTTGAAATTCACAAGTTTTATTGACCTATGTCACTTTGGCGACTACTAAATCAATAACTCCCATGAAAATCAAACTAACCAACGACATTCTCTGTTACTTTACTATTGTCGTTTAATTCAATCGCCATTAACCATGTATGTGATTGGAGTTCCTGCACAATCACAATACTTTATTATTTTATTCGATTTATGCAGGTGTCATTCATTAATTCAATTACCAATCTAATAAAATCAACAATATTAGCGTCCCTTTCATGTGATTGAAAATTTTTCAATGACAATTTAGCAATAACTCTTAACACATATGACAACCACAACGAGCAATCAATCCAATACGCAGTTATCATAATAATAATAATTTCCAACAAGACAGACATGGAAATTAGTATCATCCAAGTTATGCCATTGTCTTTCTTTTCTTTAATCACCTCCAATAGTAGAAAGATTTTCTTTTATGTGACTGATATTTCGTTCGATGACATGTAAACCAAACACAGTGATAGAAAAAACTTTCCCAATTAAGTGCTTCAAACAATCATACATCACTGCCAAGAACATAAATTGACAAGACATATTAGTTTTTTTTTTAAAACAATTTTTTTTCTCACTTACTGTCTAAATGAAGACAACGAATACATGAATATGTGTACAGTGTCTATGCTTTCCCATTAGACATGATTAAAAAATCAGTTTCCCAAAAGCTGATGTCAAACAAAATTCTTTCCCAATCATCATGCATAGGAAATTAATAATTACCAGAAGGTGAACTACACTACTTACACAAGGAGTAAAATTCCACCAAAACTATTATGGCATTAATATAGATATGGAAAAAACACAAAAGTTACGTGGCGAACTTTACAAAACAACAATAAGTGCCAACAGTAACAAAATCGAGATCATATTCGTAACCAACAAGCCACTGGCGTTTCGGTGTAAAATTTTACATAAAATGAGTATATCACAAAGGTTACTGGTGAACTCTAAAACATGATGTAAACCCAAATCACGAAATCATGATCTCCTTTTCCATCTTCTAATTTCTAAACGTTTAGACAATTAATTAACCAAACAATTAAGTAACGTAAATTATGCTACAATATTCACTTGTTACCCGGTTAATCAATGACGGCAATAAGATGAAAGACATTAAACAGTTCTTTTCTAATCCAAATAAAAGAACATGCAGTAACCTTAAAACTTGTATCAATAACCCATGATTACCTATTGGGTTTCAACGCAAACACCAATTGTAAAATCAAGATATTGGAAGGTACATATTGTTAAATCGTAATTGTGAACTCCAAATTATAATATTAAAAGGACAATTACAGAAACCAACATATTCTTGGACCGGCATCAAGAAGTATGTAAATACGTAAATATCCGAGCAACACAAATATTAATTTAACGATCAGAAAAAAAAAACAGTGAATTTGTTTGATTTAATTCCAAGATGTATCGATTCAGCAAACCATGCGCTGATACCAACTGTAAAATTTATATCTATATTTAAACTATTATGTGGAAAACAGATATAATAGGATCTTGAATTTAGCACATCTCAAGAACAATAAATTAAACTTCCTTATTGGATTAATCTTTCCACCCTCAAAGCAAGTCAAAACATTAGCACGATAAGGTCAAAGCCTCCAGTCTGCCATCACTATCCCAACACGGGTTGGAAACCACTCAGCAGATTGGGGCAGTTGCTGGAAAACATGGGCAGCAGTGCAGATTTTCACCATAGAGGTGTGGAATTTCAACCCAAATGCAAATGTGATAGTTTAGGCTCAAAGTAGAGATGTTAGGCAACAATTAAACATGGAGGGAGGTCAATTCCACTCCCAAATTCATCAAGCAACAACTAATTTCGTAGATCACAAAATCAAAGTGAGAAAAAACCCACACAAAGAGGGAAAACATGATTTTCAAAGGAATTGAAGCCAAGAACAAAGTATGTACGACAAATCACAAATATATAACTAGAGGAGGTAGTAATTGTTTCTCTACCTCAAGATTGAAGCTTCAAATATCATGAGAAATCAAAACCGTAGAGCTTGAGCTTCCAAACCCAAAGTGCCCCCTTCCAAGGCAAAACCAACGTAACCCAACATTATTTCCAAAAAATTATAAAAATTACTCTGTCAGCCAGGCATGTTCCAGCACAACACTTATTTTCAGAAACCAAACTTAAGTAAACATTTTCTTTACTTTAATTTATTTATGAAAATAAGGAAGTACCCCCTATTTGAAAACAATGGCATTCCCAAACATTTTAAATTCTTATCACATCAAAATCTCATCCCCCACTTTTAGTACAAAACCGAAAAACGACACATTTTTCTCAGAAGAAAATAGGCGAAAGATGACTTTGTCTTACTCAAAAATAACTTCCAATTATGCCATTGTGATTAGAAAAATCCAAGGAACAATTACCGGGACTTTTTATCGGCCAAATCGAAACTTCTCCAAAAAGTGATTTTTCATACGAGTCCTTATATCACACCCAAATGTCCTTTGCGTATAAAAAAAAAATGTGACCCCATCTCACAAATTTTCAATTAAACACTAGTCAATAAACATTTTACAACATTCCTCACAAAACCCCAACCTTTAAATTCAAAAAGTAATTAAAATTTTCGGGTCTTCACATTCTACCCTCTTTAGAAAATTTTGTCCTCAAAATTTCGTGTGCCAATGCATGGATATGCAACATGTTATATGTATGACATGCAACCGTATCTAAATCCGTATCCGACACCGTATCTAAGAGATGCACAACTTTTAAGGTGGAAACTCACATGGATTATGCGGTAAACAAGTCCGGATATTTCTCTTTCATCTCATTCTCTCCTATGCCTCCGTTATTGCCTTTTATTCAAAATTTCAATCGATCCATAACTCCCCAAACACTCTATCCCACAGCCAAATCATAAACTCGAGCTCTTTACTTACGGAAGCCAAACTCTCAACCATTTCCCATCAACACTAACTAGGAAATTCAACCTTGCACACTTTGATCTAGATTCATCAAACGAAAACAGCTCTAACAACTCCAAGATAAATCAATCTCAAATGTCGACAGTAAAGGTTAGCTCCAAAGGTTTCAACACCAACCACACTCTATTAGCACCCAAAAGGCTGAACATACCCATATTCTATTAGTAAGTTGTGTCTAATCATACCACACCATATCATCATTCCCCAATCATTCTAATTTCTAATTGTCCAAACATTCTGGTTTTCCTCCCCCTTGGTTATGACATCAACACATCCCTTGATCACATACACTATTATTACTTCATAACCCATCCATATATTTTCTTCTTATCGCGGAAAAGGAATTCAAACTCTTCCAAACCCCCATAAGAGTATACCTCCAAGAACAAGTCTAAGGGACGGTGTACCCAACTTTACTCCCATTATCCCAACCGATATACATAAACAAGCGATCCCGTACATCTCTATTTCCCACAAATTTTATTGCACTTATCTCATCAACAAACAACATCAACACTTAAAGGTTTACCCCACTGGTACTCCAAATTCTTTCACCAAATCCTCATGTATCAACACAACCAACCCAAGCCGAACCATTTCTTTACATCTCATAACGTCATCTTAATCATAATTTAGGTCTACTTAGGCTCATACGTTCATTAAATTCTACAAGGAATTTAGAAACCCATCCATAGTAGCTACAAGTTAAAGAACCTCGATGCTAGAAAATCATGACTCACAACTACAACGCTAAGCACAAAGGCTTCCCAAGTCTCTTCGTCTAAATCTTCGTCACCCATGCCTTCGACCTCACCCCAACCTAACCTTTAGGACCATATTCACAGCCTTGTTAACCCCATAAATCTTTTACTCAAGTGTCTCGTTCACTCCGCTAGCTTCTCGGATTCAAACGGACCGAATATCAAATCTATCAATATCATGTAATCTCATATATGCCTCCTAACATTATCACCAATTCATCCGCACATAACCGCCGTCCACTTAGTGCTCCGTCTCACTATGTTGACTTAGAAGAAAATAACCCATCTCTACTTTTTAACACAGCCGTATAAGTAAGACTTCATTTCATCCTACATTCCCCGCTTGAATCTTAAAAAGACATCTTCTAGTCGTACCCCACATTTATAACCAATTAGGTAATCTTAAACTGCACACACACCCTCCGTGGTTAGTAACATTATCACACCAATCATCTAAGAGGAAGGACAAATAAACCTTGGAATGCACACACCCATTCTACTTACCGCCTCACACATTTGTATACTAAACATCCATAGAATCTAGTTCCCAAACAGTTCTAACCTCAGTTGTGCCTCACACTAGAGAATCAAATTTCAACATAAATTCGGATCATTGTCCTTGACACCAACCATCAACGATTTTCAAAAATATACACACTTGAATTAAAGCCCAATGTCCCTCAAGAAATGTACCTTCACTAGGATAAACTACAACTCTCGTTATCCCCTCTAGTGCCTTCAAGTACCAGTTTCTATTTTCTAACTCCTTAGTTCTCATAGTTATACACCCATTTGTCATTAGTCCAACTATTCAGTAGGTTACCTCTGGTTCCCTAGTTCCAACTAACTGCTAAAACCCAAGCACAACATTAGCCACTAATCAAGCCCTCGTGTCCTTTTTGTATGGTCTCATATTGAACAACAGTATCAACCCAACTTCTTCAATGCATTCCCATCAAATCTAATTATCCCAAGTAGAGCGCAAAACAAACATCAAACGATTTTAAAGGTAAACAAAAGTACTTTCATTCATGTCATCTAGAGAGACAGTACCCCAGATTCCTTGTGTACTCACCTATAACCTTTTACCAAATGCCACAAGCTCCGTCTATATTATCCCCACTACAATATTAAACTAGCTAGTCCCTATCTGTCATCGTCAATTAACACATAATTTGTATCATAACCTTAAGTTCATCAATTTGCTTCACAACCGCTAGACTAACTCTATATGACACTCCCACTTCAGATAATATCCTCCATCATAGTTTCAACATCACCCTTCTACCTAATTTTTCCAAGTAAGTTCACCGATCACCGTAACATACAAATTTAGAGTTCTAGACTGCCAAGTACCCAAGTACGCAATAGCCCATATCGCCCCTTACACGACGCCTAGCAAATCCCATCTCGCCAGTTACTCAACACTTTGTACTTCCAGCATTGTCACAACCACAAGGTAGCATTACGGATAACACCCAAAATTTCACCGCAACATCTCACGCTTCTACTTAATTGTCACGTAAGCATAACACAACCACAAATTAAATTATCCATCCATATGATTCAAAGGCAACCCAAACGCTCACATCTCAACACATCAGGATCATAGTCAAAGCACTAGTCCAAAACTACCAACAATACATAAACTCATTTGCGCATAACCAGACCATCAACACCCAGTAAACTACTCCCTCCGTCCCATTTTAAATGCTTCCTACGTATATCCGTGCCATTTTCAAATGTCTATATCTTTTTATTGATAAGGTTTTCAAAGTTTTTTAAAATTTTGTCTAATAGAACTAATTGAGGTCTATCAAATAAGATCCATATTGCATATAAAATACATTATAGAATGAAAACTATAAGAGTTTTTAAAAAACACGCATAACCGTATGGAAAATTGGGACGGAGGGAGTACATGACAAACCAATCTGGCAATTTCAACAGTGAAAACACCTCCTCTATCTAGTCGTTCAAACGAGTGAACCCCATCAAACTTTCCAATAAAAACCGTCCTATACGGTTCCCCCTTTATTTAAGAAAAGACAGTCCCTACTAATACCAATGATCACATACTCTCATTATGATACCGAACCTGTGGATATATCATCACCATTAGGAAAAACCCAAGTATCAAGACCAACAGATACAACATGCCAAAACTTACCAAGTCTAACCTCAATAACTGAATAAAAACACCTTTCCCAAACTCATTCCCGAATAGAATTTAAATTTTACCTCACGCCGAGGACACGTACTCTTATATTAAATAACATCCTCACCCAACCAAGTCGAATACCGAGGTTAAACATTTTTACCAAATTCTGATGCCTTTAACAATTTCACGGTCAGAAGCTTAAGGGGTATTACTACAGTTACCACATCCAAAATTTTAACCCCTACAATCCAGTCGATTACAAGCAAGATATACCCATTCAACTGGGACCCCAAACCTCCGCAAATTACAACAAACAAGTCCACTGACTCCGAATAATGATAACTCTCAACAAATCACAGCGATACCAAAGCAAATTTCAACATCTTCAAGCAGAGAACAATACTAAATTCATTATGCAGGTTTCTAATTTACAAGTCCTCATTTCCAATCACATCAACCACCAAGCACACTGATCAAATGTAGAACCATACGCTTTCGAAGTGAAGACACAATGTGCTCCTTTATATCGGTACTTGCTCTACCGCACGTGCTACTTTACACACCTCCACTTTCCCACATGTGGTAACCGAGTGACATCAGAAGTTTGATTTGAAACGTGCTGGCCAGTCACTCTTCAAATCAATTTTCCAGGTCATTCTTAAACCACCACGGCACCATAAGAGAATGCTCACCCACTTTTACTACCAAAGACATAACTTCTACAATCGGCGAATTCACTTCCTTACTAGATTAATCTTTCCTCCCTCAACACAAGTCAAAACATTAGCACGACAAGGTCAAAGCCTCCAGTCTGCCATCACTACCCCAACACGGGCGTAGAACTCAATACTATGCCTAAACCCACAAGTATGACGACACTCTGACACTATATTCATGAATGTCACACAAGCACACAATGTATGAGAAAAACATATTTTTTATGAAAAGCTTATATAATATAGTAAGCCCTGAGACTCGAAGTCTCCCCACGGTTCTTAAGTTTTGAACCTAGGCTCTGATACCAAGTTGTCACGCCCTGTTTTTTAACAAATTAAATATCTTAAATATCCACGTGACACAAGCCAAGAATCAACAACCCTCCATTGGAAACTCTAGGTCAAAGTTCCATTACATACTTGATCCAAGTCAACAAATCTCTAGGTGACACTACATCGTCCCCGGATGCATAAATACCCAAAATACAAGTTTAGAATTATTACATAAGTCTAAATGGTCAAAAAATTGAATACTCAGAAGTTACATTGTCATTTATCAAAAATTCAAATTTGGGATAGAAAAATAACTTCATGCATGCATAGGCTTCACATAATGCATCACTCCACAAACATCCAATCTCATGCTCCGTGTCGTGCACTGGAAAATGATAGGGTGAGCTCACTAGCTCGTAGGAAAACAATACTACAACCGCTAGGCATATAAATATGATAAGTGCACATGATATGGGTTATCATGAGAAGAAATGATCAGAGGAACACCAAGGAAGCTAAAACCAACGATACGCGTCCAAGAACTACCCACGTGTCCAAAGTAACATCAAGTGTCCAAAATGATTTCAAAGTGTCCCAAGATACCCAAACACATTAAGTTTGTCAAAATCACCAACGAGTGTAACACGTGTCCAAAAATCGTGTCCAAGTATCCAATGTTCACCAAAATACCATAAGTACCTCAAAACATTTTCATTTACAACTTTTTCATAAAATCAACCTTTTCATTTAATAGGGAATGAATTCCTCTGCCGGATTTCGTGGGCTCCGTACACCAATGGCTAGGGACACCAAACAGGTGATCCCTAGAATCATTAAACCATTTTTATCATCTCAAAACATTTAGTTCTTCAAAACATTTCTATGTATCCCCTTTCTTTCAAAATATCACAATTTTTGCCAAATGGGCCAACCAATTCAACCTGCTTTGTATCCGATACGTATAACAAATTGTCAAACATAATCACGTGTCAAATAACGTAGTTTAATGATTTTAAAATGGTTTTTGGGGTTACTACGTTGCTATATGTCGAGTAAGCAAAGATACGGACGATTGGAGGCCAAACGGACGTCAAAGGGTGGCCGGAAACCACCTAGCAAATTGGGGCAGCTGCTGCAAAACAGGGGCAGCGGCTAAAAACAGGGGCACCGGTGCAGATTTTCACCATAAAGGTGTGGAATATCAACCCAAATGCAAATGTGATAGTTTAGGCTCAAAGTAGAGATGCTAGGCAACAATTAAACATGGAGGGAGGTCAATTCCACTCCCAATTTCATCAAGCAAACAACTAATTTCGTAGATCACAAAATCAAAGTGCGGAAACCCCACACAAAGAGGGAAAACATGATTTTCAAAGGAATTGAAGCCAAGAACAAAGTATGTATGACAAATCACAAGCACATAACTAGAGGAGGTAGTAATTGTTTCCCTACCTCAAGATTGAAGCTTTAAAGATGATGAGAAATCAAAACCCTAGAGCTTGAGCTTCCAAACCCGAAAGCCCCCTTCGAAGGTGAAACCAACGTAACCCAACATTATTTCCGAAAATTTATAAAAATTACTGTGCCAGCCAGGTGTAGACACCCCAATTTTGAACCCGAGATGCGTTCGAGCATTCCCGATGATGAAACGGACCAATCATGATTACCTGGAACTTGTGAGAATGACTTGAATTTGATCAAAATCAACCCAGCACCACCCCAAACAATCAAAATACTCCAAACCAACCCAAGCACTGTTGAATCAAGCCAAGCCAGCAAATTGCCATCAAGATCCTTGAGCGCTCAATCCTGAAGCCTTGAGCGCTCAACCCTGGGAAAACACCTTGAGCGCTCAAGCCCACGGCTTTGAGCGCTCAACTCTGATCCAGTCAGCAACTTGCAGAGTATCTCATCATGAGATTTCTGCATGGGAGCGTCTGGGGTGATCCTCTACGATCTATATACGTATAATACACTCCATTAACTACAAAAATACACCTAAAACTACCCCTACCCCTTTTCAAATACAAACCCACTCCCACTCTCTCCTCTCTTCCCTCCCACTCACTCTATAAAAACCACCCTTCACCCCTGGTTTTGGGGGGTTACGAATTCTCACATTTTCAGCTTCCCAATTCCTCCAGAAAATTATCCATCTCTCTCTCTCTCTACAAAACCACTCACTTACCCACAAAACCACTTGCAAAAACCATTCTCCAAAGTCCAAAATTCGATTCTTGATCATCAATCAATCACATACATTGTCCAATTCGTCCATAATACTAACCAAAACATTCACAATCCTCCATCCCCAAGCCTGAAATCAAGTTCAAGTCATAATCATTTCCAAAAAGGTAGTAAAACATGTGATTTGCTCACTGTTTTGATCCATCTGAGGAAGACCAGTGAGTTCAAGCAAGCTCTTCATGCTTGCATTGAACTCACAAAGGTCTAAAAGTTATTTAAAAGCATTCTTCAAATTTGTAGTTACAACAGGGGTTGAGCGCTCAATCCTTAGGCTTTGAGCGCTCAAGCCCAGTTCTGAACAGTTTCTGTTTTGCAACTTTTGTGCTTTCTTTTGGTTTTGATCGTTATTTAATAGTTACCAGTGTTCATGTAACTCCCAAAACAGTTTATCTCCATCTTAAAATCACATGCATGAACATTGATTAGCCATTTAATGATGATCAAACATCAAAACCTTTGCAAAACTCATAGTAAAGAGTAAAACAGTGACTGCTAAACTTCGAATACCTTTATTCTGTTTTCTTGTGATCCTGAGGAAGCATCAGAAATCTATTTTTCAAATCAGAAAACAGAAAGTCATACTATGGCTTGAGCGCTCAAGGCCATGTCTTTAAGCGCTCAAGTTGTTCTTGAGGCAGTTTGCTAATTGATGTTTATTTCAATGATGGATCTTGGTTTAGCATGTTTCTGGCGGGTGTGAGTTATCATCACTATGTTCAGGATCTGGATCTCTCACTCATTTCTCTATTTTCAAATATTTCTTTGTTAATTTGTGGCGATTATATTCTTTTTGTCATTCTTTAAGAGATCAATCAGTATGTTCTTATTTGTTTCTTATAGGAAAGTGTTTGATAAACGTTTGATCTCAAAAAGAAGTTATAAAAAGGTATAATTTCGCAGAAGCCAGGAACTGGTTTGAGCGCTCAATCTGTGAGCCTTGAGCGCTCAAACTGGTTTGAAGAGGTTGAGCGCTCAAGCCTTTGTCTTTGAGCGCTCAATCCCCATTCTGGGATCCAGTTTGTGAAACAGTTTAATTGGGTCTCATATTCATCATTTCTGGAATTGTTGTACAGTTTCTGTAATTCCTTATTCCTTGTAAATATTTGTATTATTTCCCTTTGTTATTGTCATCACCACTCATGTTGATCATGCGCACAAGCATCCACTTTACATGATTCCCGTCCCCGATTCCCTGTTTACATGAATAAATCAAATTTCAAATATTTCTAAAAATCCCACAAAATATCGAGTAGAGACCGGTTCACGGACCGGGCGAGAGGGGTGCCGTAAAACCCTTCCCCTCTCGTAACCAAACCCCCGAATCCGAGAGATCTTTGGTTTCACAGTGGCTAGTAAAATCTTTTTCAATGGGCAACGAGTCATTTTTTTATCGGTTTCTCGGGTTCAGACCTAAAATCCGGGTGGCGACTCAAACGAACACAATCTTTTCGAACGCGAACCGCACAGTTTTCAGGTGGGCCGTCCACACCAGGCATGTTCCAGCACAACAGTTATTTTCAGAAACCAAACTTAAGTAAACATTTTCTTTACTTTAATTTATTTATGAAAATAAGGAAGTACTCCCCATTTGAAAACAATGGCATTCCCAAAATTTTAAAATTCTAATCACATCAAAATCTCATCCCCACTTTTAGTACAAAACCGAAGAACGACACATTTTTCTCAGAAGAAAATGGGCGAAAGATGACTTTGCCTTACTCAAAAATAACTTTCAATTATACCATTGTGATTAGAAAAATCCAAGCAACAATTACCGGGACTTTTTATCGGCCAAATCGAAACTTCTCCAAAAAGTGATTTTTCATACGAGTCCTTATATCACACCTAAATGTCCTTTGTGTATAAAAAAAAAATGTGACCCCATCTCACAAATTTTCAATTCAACACTAGTCAATAAACATTTTACAACATTCCTCACAAAATCCCAACCTTTAAATTCAAAAAGTAATTAAATTTTCCGAGTCTTTACACTGCCAATAAAAAAACTAGTAGAGTACCACCCACTGTCAAAAAGCAGCGATAGAACAACCAAAATTGCGACGCAGGGCTAAATAGTAAACAATCCGGGGTAGCCAACCAGAATGCGAACTAGCAAGGAAAAAATAAGGAAGCAAAGTACCTAAATTGTTAATAGAGTAACATACTAGATCGATAAATAAACCAATTACTTAGGTGAAGGAGGCTTAAGGAACGTGCAGACTTCAATCATAAAAGCCTCAAGTTTGGCATCCTGGAGAGTCCACAAAGCATGAAGTTGATCCACTTGTTTTCCTTGACTAACCGGCTCTGTTTTCAGTTCTTGGAGCATTGCAAAGCAGTCTTTTTGAGCCATATGAATGCGGTGAAGAGAGGCAGCTTGTGAAGCCTCAGAACATGTAACTCACCCAAGGCGAGTATGGGAGGTTTGGACAATTTCCTCAAGATGGCTTATGGCAGTAGACAAGGTATCCACGTGGGTCATAAGAGAAGAAAATGAAGCAACATGAGAGCGTTTACCTTGTGAAGACTCATCATCATCGCGACTAACAATATCAGTAGGATCCGCATCCACTGCAGGAACCTCATCACTATGATCCTCTTCCACATGAGCATCACTAATAATCATAGATTGAAGATTAAGAAGCGGTTTGTTAGAAGACATCTCAGTAATATCACCTTTTATGGCTGGGATATGGAGAATTTTGACAAGAAGAATGGAGAAGACAACACCATATGGAAGGGGTTTTTTTTCAGGAAAACGAGTTGGAGTGAAACGGGCAATCTGACGAAAAGTGACCCTACACCAATCAACTAGATGACCTTGACCTATGTGTTGAAGGATGAGACCGCGAAGTGCACGGATACCCGATGCGTGAGAGTTGGGTTCAATAGTAGAACAAAAAAACAAGTCCAAAAACTGATAAGAACCATAAAGAGCACCCTGTGTAATTTGGTTGTGTTTCCACTGACGAGGTTTACCAGTCAAAGAAGTAGCTACGGAATCACGCACATCAGCAGGCAGAGCCCGACGAGAACGGTAAGGACGAGGGTAAACATAGTCCTCCAAGGGAGTGAGATTAACAATTTCCCCACGAGTGGATGGCGTAATGGTAATTTCTCGACCATGCACATAAGACTTAATAGTTTCGAAAGCTAAATCGATTGACAAAATGTTACAGTAGAACTCTCTAACCATAGTAAGATTAACGCAGCAGTCAATCATTGCTAAATTACCCCAATTTTGCCTATTAATCCACCCAACTACTTCAGACCCTTGAAGCTCCACGAGATCAATTTGACGCTCAATAACAACAGACCTAGTGGCGAACTTTTAAAACTTATCCTCCAATTTGGAAGAGCGAAATGTGGACGCTCGTCGAGGGCCGCCCACGCGTTTTTGGATTTGGTTTGTGAAAAAGGGCGATCCGGGAAAAAGGAAAAATTTAGAGTCGCGTGCCCGAAATTTCCCGGAGCCAGGTTACCCGCGGGGAAGGTTTTGTTCGTAAAATGCACCCTGCGTGCCCGAAATTTTCCGGTCTCTACTAAATCTTTGTGGGATTATTCTTTGAAAAAGATTTTATTGAAAACCTTATTTCACATAAACAGTATATCAAGAGATAACAAGCTTAAAAAGAGATAAATAATTATGATCAATCGAATAATATGCAGTCAAGCACATAAATGCGAGAAAATTAATTAAGAGGAGACATAAGTGTGAAAACAGAAAGTAAAAGGAGTTAACACTACAACAAATCTGGCTTTACCCGGCACTTCGTCCCCTGCGTTTTCTAAAAAACCTCGGAAAAGCCTCTCATTTTGTATGGGGCCCGGACTAAAAAAGGGCGGTGACTCACTTTCCCAAATATTTCCCTTCCCCCCCCTTATTTCCCCCCATCCTCTAATAGAGAGAGAAGCCCTAGCCGTCTAATCTTCTAGATCGTTTTCCCTCTGTTACTCGTTCTTTCTCTGTTGCTCATCCAGATGGAGCCAACTCCAGATCGAGCCCTAGCTTGGTGTTTTTTTACTCAACCTTGGGTGAAAGCGATCTGCACTACACAGAGCCACACAGTCTTAATGCCTCTTTTACTTTATCATTCCTCAGTTCTTTGTCTCGATTTGGTCTGACGAAGGGGCTTCGCCTGTGGTTTCTTTGATCGTGTCATTACAGGTAGTGTCTTCACCTTCTTCCATCGCTATTTTTTCTCCTACTTGTTCATCGTGTATTTTTGTATACGATTTGGCGCCAGTATTGTGTATCTAATACGTGTGCAGAGTTTGGATCTCGATCTACAGAAATAGATAGCGTGATTAGATTTGTAGCCTGTAGATATCGATTTGCTGTGAAGTATACACGTATCTATCTAGCTTTGAAACTACATGCGTGACCCCATGGGAGAATATACTATTAGCACCCTTTTTTTCCTTTCCACAATTATAGAATTCGCAAGGTTGTCCTTTGTTCTTGGATGAGTTATACAAAAGTTCGGAACCGCATCTGTTTTCTTCTTTCTTCATTTTTCGGAGAAGTTTCACCATTGCATTCTATAAAAATGAAAAAAAAAAATGTGAACTAGTGCTCAATGGGTTAATATTTAAACTCATTTGGGCATCAGTTTGTGGATTTTCAATTTATATGTGAAAGAAACGTTTTCTGGCGTGTTCGATCTATGACCTACAAACAAAAGTAAGAACACTGGTGTGTTGCCCACAAACACCACTTAAATGCCTAAATGAGTCGATTCCTAAAGAACTATGGGTTAGTTAACTTTTTGCGCCCCCGTTTAACGATTTGTTTGCCTTCAAGTCTATGGGGGCAGGTTTGTGGACTATTTTATTCTTATTTTGACCCTTGGTTCTATGCTGATATCAATATTTGGTTGGCCGAGACTTGGTGGCAGATAATAGCGTAAGAATTTGTTAATTTTTTCGAGAGCTTTGAATGTCTCATCGTGATTATGGAAAATCCAAACTTAAAAAAGAATGCCTTAAGCATTGAAACTGTAAGGATCGAATCACACACGCACACGATATACGAGTATAAACAGTAAAAGAATTGACACAAAGATATACGTGGTTCCCCAAAATCGGGTACGTCCATGGGAGCGGAGAGAGAAGTCGTTTATTGATGATCACAGTACTTCGGGTTTTACAATAGAAAGTTTATATACGGCTGCCACTTCTATTCCAACCCTAATCCGCATTATAGCATGAATACCCATAATACCCCCCGCACCCCCCAAACCTTATCTGCGATGGGCCAGTGCCTCGCTCCACTCCGTTCCGTCGCTTCGCTCCCTCACTCCGCTCCGCTCCGCTACGCTCGGCACTGGCCTTTTACGAGAACTTCTCAGTACCTCTCATACCCATCATATGAGCCACAAGTTCAAACAATCTCCACCTTGGCGAATATCCTCGCCCATTCAGAAGATAACCATCTCGATCCAATCGGTTTGGGGGGATGCCTCCTTTCTAGCAACTGGAGACATTAACCAAATCCAAGCAATGCTTGAACTTGTCCGCGGTCACAGTCTTTGTCAACATATCAGCTGCATTCTCAGAAGTGTGCACCTTTTCCAATATCACATCACCCATAGCAATTAACTCTCTCACCTTGTGAAATCTCACGTCAATATGCTTGGTCCTCGCATGATACACCTGATACTTTGCCAAATAAATGGCACTCTGACTATCACAATACAGCTGCACTCCACCTTGATCTATGCCCAACTCCTTCACAAAACCCTTTAACCACATTGTTTCTTTCCCAGCCTCAGTCACTGCCATGTACTCAGATTCAGTAGTAGATAGAGCCACTAGAGGTTGTACCATGGATCTCCAACAAATTGGTCCACCCACCAAAGTAAACACATACCCTGTCGTAGACCTCCTGTCATCCAACCCTCCAGGATAATCCGCGTCTACATACCCCACAACTGAAATCTGATCCCGTTGCCTAGCAAACATAATCCCATGGTCTGCAGTACCTCTCAAGTATCTGAATATCCACTTGACCGCTTTCCCGTGCTCTCTGCCTGGATTTGCCATGTACTTGCTCACTGTGCTGACTGCATGTGCCAAATCGGGTCTTGTACATACCATCGCATACATCAAGTAACCAACTGCACTCGCGTAAGGCACGTTTGACATATCCTGAATCTCTTCAGCTGACTCCGGACACTGGCTGTAGACAACCTGAAATGACTCGCCAATGGTGTGCTGACCTGTTTAGCATTAGCCATACTAAACCTCTCCAACACTTTCTCCACGTAATCCTTCTGGGACAACCACAGCTTACCAGCTGACCTATCCCTGCGAATCTCCATCCCAAGTATTTTCCTAGCAGCACCCAAATCCTTCATGTCAAACTCCTTTCCCAACAAGGCTTTCAACCTGTTGACTTCAACCATACTTTTCGCAGCAATAAGCATATCATCCACATAAAGTAACAGAAAAATATAGGAACCATCATCAAGACTCTTAACATAAACACAACAATCATACTCACAGCGTGTGAACCCAATCCGGATCATGAACGAATCAAACCTTTTATACCATTGTCTCGGAGACTGCTTCAGCCCATATAGCGACTTCTTCAACCTACAGACCAGGTGCTCCGTCTCTGGCTGCTTGAATCCCTCAGGCTGCTCCATGAATATAACTTCCTCCAAATCACCATGGAGAAAAGCTGTTTTCACATCCAGCTGCTCTAGCTCCAGATCATAGCTAGCCACCAATGCCAAGATAATCCTGATTGAAGTATGCCTCACCACTGGAGAAAACACCTCATCATAATCAATCCCCTTCCTCTGTGAGTACCCCTTTGCAACTAATCGAGCCTTGAACCTCTCCCTTTCCTTTTCTGACACAGCCTCTTTCTTCCTGTATACCCATTTGCAACCCACTGTCTTCTTTCCCTCAGGCAATTCCATCAACTCCCAAGTCTTATTCTTTTTCAATGATTCCATCTCCTCCACCATGGCTTCCATCCATCTGTCCCTTTCCGGACTAGTGATAGCATCCTGAAAGGTAGACGGATCCCCACTAGTGGTTGACAGTGCATTTGCAACCATATCCTCAAAACCATACCTCTCCGGTGGTTTGATAATGCGTTTGGGTCTCCCTGTGGCGATGCTTTCCTGCTGCTGCTCAACCTGTCCCACTGATGATGGATTGCCAGTGTCACAACTTTCCAGCTCAATTTGTACATCCTGCTGCTGTTTGCTGGTGACTTCCCTAGCCTCGGTTTTCAGAACCCCCTGATGTGCCTTGACCATAGAAGCATCATCAAATACCACATCCCTACTGATCACCATTTTCTTTGATTCCGGATCCCACAGCTTGTACCCTTTCACACCTTTCTCATACCCAAGAAAGATACACTGTTTGGATTTTGCATCAAGCTTTGACCTCTCATCACCAGGAACATGAACATAGGCTGGACAGCCAAAGATCTTCATACCTGAGTAATCTACCTCTTTCTCTGTCCACACCTCCTGTGCTACCTTACTACCCAGAGCAGTACTCGGCGACCAGTTTATAATAAAAACTGTCATACTCACTGCCTCTGCCCAGAAATTCTTCGGAAGCCCTGCATTCAATCTGATACACCGTGCCCTCTCTGCTATAGTTCTGTTCATTCTCTCTGCCACCCCATTCTGATGTGGTGTCTTCCTAACAGTCCAGTGCCGCTGAATCCCATGCTCCTCACATAACTTCAGAAAAGGCCCATACCTGTACTCTTTCCCATTATCTGTTCTGAGGCATTTAACTCGTCTCCCTGTTTGATTTTCCACTTCAGCTTTCCACACTCTGAACTTTTCAAAAACCTCAGACTTGTGCCGCATGAAGTACACCAAAACTTTCCTCGAAAAATCATCGATAAAAGTCAAGAAATACAGGGATCCCGCTTTCGAAGCTACCCTCACTGGCCCCCAAACATCAGAATGCACGTAGTCAAGTATTCCCTTAGTTTTGTTCACTGCATGCCTAAACCGCACCTTACACTATTTTCCCAGAACACAGAACTTGCAGAAATCAAGTTTGCACGATTTCACTCCTCTCAACAGGTTCCTTTTATGTAATTCCAACATCCCACGTTCCCCCATATGTCCCAATCGCATATGCCACAACAAGGTATCATCAGTATCCTCAGCTGTAGTGGCAGCAGCTCCACCTACAACTGTACTCCCTATCAAACGATAGATATTCCCACCAACCTTAGAAGCTTTCATAATCACCAGAGCACCCTTCGTTACCCTCATGACTCCACCACCTGTTTTATACTCACAACCATTAGAGTCTAAGGTTCCCAACGAAATCAGATTTTTTCTTAAACCTGGAACATACCTAACATCACCAAGAGTTCTCACAACACCATCAAACATCTTAATCTTCATTGTGCCTATTCCAATGACATTACATGTTGCATCATTTCCCATTAGAACAGTACCACAATTCACTGACATGTACGTGTCGAACCACTCCCTGTTAGGCGACATGTGAAAAGAACATGCTGAGTCCAGAATCCATGAGTCTGTCACGTGCTCTGCGTTCGCTGAAACCGACAACATATCACCATCGCAATCATCTGATGACTCCTCCACAATGTTTGCAAATTTCGATGGTCCAGTTTTATTCCATGTTCCCTTCCCCCCATTCTTCTTCCTGTACGGACAGTCTTTCTTGAAGTGTCCAGTTTCGTGACACTTGTAACACTTAAACTCCTTTGGCTCGGGAGTCCTGCCCCTTGACTTAGACTTCCAACGCGCTCCTGTTCTTCCCCTTTCCGATTTTCTGCCACGATCCTTTCTCCCTTTTGCCACCAACCCTTCACCCGAAATACCCTCGGTCTGTTGCCTGCGTTGATTGTACGCAAGCAGGGCTACCGTGACTTCCTCCAATTCTAGGGTTTCTTTCCCCCAGAGTAGGGTTGTAACGAGATTCTCCATAGAACTCGGTAAAGAACACAGCAACATCAGCGCCTGGTCTTCCTCGTTGAAAGTCACTTCAATCCTTAGTAGATCGCTAATAATCTGATTGAACGTATTAATATGTTGAATAAGGTCGGAACCCTCGATCATCTTTAACCCAAACAGTTTCTGCTTCAGGAACTGTTTATTTGTCAACGACTTTGACATGTACCTGCTCTCCAGCTTCGTCCAAACCCCAGCCAGCGATTCATCACCAATCACGTGATACATAACATCGTCTGCAAGACACAAACGAATCGTACTCACCGCCTTCATCTGGAGTTCTTCCCAGTCGTCGCTCGACATGGCCTCTGGTTTCTTCTTCAACGCCTTCACCAATCCCTGCTGTACCAACAAATCCTTTACCCTCTGTTGCCATAGTCCGAAATTCCCAGTCCCGTCGAACTTCATCACATCGAACTTCGTAACAGACGAACTCGAAGCCATCGTTCTTCGCGTGTTCAATTAGACCCGAGCTCTGATACCACTTTGTTAGGATCGAATCACACACGCACACGATATACGAGTATAAACAGTAAAAGAATTGACACAGAGATATACGTGGTTCCCCATAATCGGGTACGTCCACGGGAGCGGAGAGAGAAGTCGTTTATTGATGATCACAGTACTTCGGGTTTTACAATAGAAAGTTTATATACGGCTGCCACTTCTATTCCAACCCTAATCCGCATTATAGCCTAAATTGGAATATAAATGTTGAAATCGATGCCCAAAGTACTGAAATTGATTTTAGGGCTGAATAGTCTATGGAAGTGTTGAAACTCAGCTTGTAGATGCTGAAATACACTTTGTATGCAGGATTTCTTGGTATGAGCTAAGATATTGATCTTTACGTGTTGAAAATTGTATTTTACTTGCTGAAATTATGTTTATGAATGCTGAATGTTGTACCATTGCAAGGAGTTGGGATATAAATAATCAAATTAATGCTTAAAAGTGCTGAAATTGTATGCCGAAGTGCTGAAACTCAGCTTATAGATGCTGAAGTTACACTTTATATACGGGATTTTCTCCAATTGAGCTAAGATATTGATCTTTGTGGAATTCTTCTCTGTATGGAATCCTTCCAGGCTTAGGACTCTTCCTTAATGGGCAGCGTATGCACGATTCTGTATCCTTATTCGATAAGGATTCTTGCCAAGATGGCCGCGTATTGCTCGTTCGGAGCTTTACCCTACATGGGAGTTTGCTCTTTGTTTGGTAAGTTGACCGGCCTTCCATCTCTGAATGAGATTGTGCCTATCTTTGCATGCTTATCGGATTTGGGCGATATCTCTAAGTATTCTCTCCTTTCCTTATCTTTGCAAGAAAAGTATTTTACTAGGGTTTATCCCGTATTGGGCCGCTCTACCCGCATCGACCGGCGAGCGGGCTGATATGACTTTATTGCTGGATTATGGGTGTCGTGGTCGTCAGAGCACTACTCTGTGCTACTTCCCTCGTGCATGTCACGTGACAGATATAGACGAGCTATTCTGCTTGTCTTTTGTAGCTATTGGAAAACACTCCACACAGTTTATGTTCAACTCTATCGTGTTATTGAAAATGTCGGAACGTATTTGGTTATTTGTGAACTTATGATGAATGTATTTGAGATATTTTAATGCGATGAATATTGTGTTGGATGTAAATTATTGCTTATTAGGATAGAAATTGAGGTAAAAAAAATTCCGGTATGGAAAAACTATTCCCGGCGTTTGCTAAACCCCGGAAATGGGGCCAAATTACAAGATTTTTCGGCATTAATTACAACCATTCCCGGCATTTGTTAAACGCTAATATTCCCAGCGTTTGTTAAATGCTGGCAATGGAGTCGCCGGCACCGGATTATAGTTCACCGGAAAATCAATTCCGGGGTTTTAGCAAACGCTGGGAAAAATGGGAAAAACGCCGGGAAGCATTCCCGGGGTTTAATAAACGCTGGGAAGTATTCCCGACAGCAGGATCGGGGACACTTGTTTAAACGCTGGGATAAACGCCGGGAATGACTTTTGCCGGCGTTTTTGGTACCTTTCCCTGCGTTTGAAAAACGCTGGGAATTCCCTGATTTGTTGTAGTGTAAGTGCGATTAGACCTACTGGTTTTCATCAAAAACAGAGCATCAAATTTTCAGAAACAGAGCATAGAAAATGTTTCGATAGTGATGTCGTACGGTGCATAAAATCACACCGCGCGGTGTAGTAAGGACGCCGTACGGCACTTCTATGCAGTGTACTTTTCAAAAAAAATTCATTCCATCCAGTTAAAACCAACTTTGTTTTTGGTGTAAAAAAAACACTATTTGTTAATCAAAACAGGTTTAGGAAATGGTTTCGATGAACGAATATACCTCGTTTTAGGGACGACATCCCGCGACAATCAATAATATCGCGCGATAGTTACCCGAGAGGCTCGAGCCTTATTTAAATGTCTCTGTTTGGACTCGAGGAAGAGCTATGGAACTCTCCTCGGGCCTGGTGGAAATTTCTGTCAGAAGATTACGGTTTGAAAACAAATTGTTATACCTCGAAACGGAACTGGACGGACTGGATTAGTTGATGACGGGAAATGGACGCTAGGTTCTCGGATTCTCGCGAAATAGAGGTTCAAACAATAGGTGGATATGGATGAAATAACGGGATTTTTCAAAGGAGTGGTATTATCACTGAGTTTTTCAAACTGGTTTTGTATGGAATCAATTTGGGTCTTTCTTTCGGTACGATCTGATCAAGTCCCCTCTTTAAACCGTTGGACGACATAGGAATTTATACGCGAAGGATGAGCAAGATTCGTAAAGAAATTCGCATCATTGCAGAATATCATCATTCGCCGAATATCATCATTCGCTGAATATCGTCATTTGTTCTAAGCTGCTGGAGCAACCCGGGAATCCCATTGATGGGACAAGGGTGCCTTACGGCATCAAAGGTGTGTCGTACGGTGCACATGGCAACACCGTACGGTTATGGGTTTCAGGTCGTACGATTCAGGTGGGTTTGGGTTTTTGGCTCTTTTGATCTATCCGACTCAAGTATCCGTTCCAAGGTACATTTCGCGCGTTCTTCTTTTTCATCATCGGGGATGCACAAGTCATCAAAATTGGGGTGTCTACATTTGCCCCTCTTCGACACGGCTTGGTCACCATCACGTTGGTGCAAGTCGTGCTAGAAGTTTCGGACATCCCAATTTGAACAACCATGCGGAAAACAAGCAAGAAAAATAGTAAATTTGGTCGAGCTCGGAGCTTCCTACGTACCTCGTTTGAGAGGATCAGACCAATCGTAGTTCATCGGGGCCGTCATGAAAAATTTGGCACGTCATTTTTCAACGAGGGAAAAACGAATGATGTTTGCAAGAAATAATTTGGAGGCCCTGAAAGCCGTTAAAAATATTTCAGAGGCCCTGAAGGCCGTAAAAATGCCGTAGAGGACTTAGAAAATTTGCGAAAATAATTTCCGTAGAGGACTTAGAAAATATTCGTGGAAAATAAATGCCGTGGAGGACTTAGAAAATTCGTGAAAAATAATGCCGTGGAGGACTTTAGAAAATTTGCGAAAAATGATTGCCGTAGAGGGCTCAGAAAATTTTGACAATAAATGCCGTGGAGGACTTAGAAAATTTGTGGAAAATAAATGCCGTGGAGGACTTTGAAATAAATTTTCGTAATACCGTAGAGGGTTTAGTAACATCATACCGTGGAAGTTTTGGAAGTGGGCCTCTCTTGAAAGCGTTTGATCAATCAGGGGGGATGAGTGTGATTTCTTGGTGATACTTCAAAGAGGTGCCGTACGGTGTTGGATTGTACGCCGCACGGTTCAGATAGCTACACCGCACGGTGCATGTGGCATTTTTCGGCTGGGATTGGTTTTGTAATCGCCAGACTTGCTCCGATTTCTTTTGTTCAAACATTTCGTTCGGCTATACTCTTCAGTAAAAACCGAACTCTTCTCATTTGAAGTCTTCCCTTTCTTCCAAGATTTTTCGATAAAGAAAGAAGAAGTAGAAAAAAAAAATCCATGGCAAAATTCCGGCGACGGCGAGAGTGGGTCTTCATCTTCCGGTGGTGATCAGTCACCATTGGCTCTTGGAGAAGAGATCTTTGCACCCCAATCGGCCATGGGTGTCGGAACTCCGACGATTCCAAGTTCGTTTGGCTCGGCAAGCGTGAGCCCGAGTAGTAGCGAGCACCGCACGGTGCAAATTGAAGGAGATGGATCTCGTATGGCGGAGGTTGGTAGTGAGAGGCCACATGCGGCGGCGGTTGGAGGCAATCCGGTAGAAATGGGTGACGAGGCCCACACGGGTGAGACCCCTGGTTCGATAGGTGGTTATCTGAGCACCATGGTTACCGGTGGGTGATGTTCCCGACGACCGGCCTACGAAAGGCGACAGTATTGCCATGCAGGGTGGTGAGAGTGGCTCTGTGCCCATGGAGGTTGACGTGTCGGGCACGGGTGCACAGCTTTCAGAGGTGGAGGTGGAGATGGATATTGGGGGCTTTCATGTGATGGTTGAGCAGAGATCCGCTGGGGAGGGTACAGATGCTGGTTTTCAGGAGAGTTTGGTACCTAGTGGCCTTCTGAGTGCTTCTTTGGTTACTGAGGTGCCCATTGGAGGAGAGCAAACGTCAATTGTCATCCTAGTGGGCAGGAGGGATCTGGGGAAGGAGAAAGTGATAGTGGAGGAGGCTCAGGATTCGAGCAGTGAGGGTGAGGAGATGGAGGTTGGGGCTTCAGACCCACCAGTTGTTCCTGCTGTAGTTGGTTCTTCAGGAGGATCCGACTTTTGCTGAGGCTCTAGCTGAGGAGGGAGTGCCTGAGCACGTACATGACATACTCTTTGAGGAGAGAGTGCCTGATCCGACTTTCACTTGAGGTTCACTGAGATGACCGTGACGCCTTTGCACTTTTCGGCTATCACAGGTCTGAGAGTAGGTGGCGAGCCGGTCCCATTTGACTCGGGGCAATACAGAGACAGCGCGACTATTAGGCACTTTCTGGGGAAAGAGATAGGCGATGGAGAGGCTATGGTGAGGTGTGACCACTTACCGACCTTGTGGGACCACGAGCCAGAGTCGCCAACAGAGGTAGCTTAGATGGCTAGAGCTTACTTGTTGTACTTGTTTGGTGTGTCCCTGTTTTCGAACAGGCGGAGTGAGGTTCACCTTGGTTGGATCCCGACAATGGTAAACTTGAGTAGGGTGGCGAGCTTGGACTTCGAAGGTGCTGCACTTTGTACCCTTTACTACTTCTTGGGTTTCGTCAGCCGTGGAGTTGGGACGAGCCTTGGCCGCTTCTAGAGGGTGCTCGAGGTAAAACTTTACATGTTTTCTTCTTGCTTTCAAGTTCTTGAGATATCTTCATGTAAATTGTAGTTTGCTAATGATACCCTTTAACGATGCAGGTGTGAGCTTATGAGGTGCTGGGGATGTACCCGCCGGCGAACAGTCATGAGAATGTGGAGGTGATCCCCCGAGCAGCAAAGTGGGACCGAGAGCACCGTGGCGGCAGTGTGCATGCAGGGAGAGTGAACGACTTCCGTCGTTTCTTGGACTAGGCTGATGGTAGTACGGTACGTTTATGAATTCTGTGTTGCTTTCAAACTTTGAGCTTTCTGTTTTGCTTTCAACTTTTCTGAAGAGATTGAGTTTTCTTGCAGGTGAGATGGCATGCCTCGGATGCAGTGACTGACCAGTACCTGGAGAGGAGCAGGGAGTTGACACGGGGGCGGATTCTATTGGAGTCCCGTACGGTTGGCAGTGGTACTTGAGAGAGAGGATGCCTCGTCAGTCCCTCAGGTTGGCGCACTTCAGGATATCGGGGTGTATACCTTCCGGCGTACAACGGACAACCGAGTATACACGGGCTGAGGTAGACAGATACACTGTGCTGGACACCGTGCTTCCTTTCGGCAATTCTCTAGACTACGAGGGCTTTCTGGCTAGCCACCTGGCTAGCTTTCTGGACATGGAGACTTGCATAGCAGCCACGGAGATGGCCTTGTCGGTGTTGAGGAGAGAGATAGAGGTGCAGATGCCCGGGGAGATGATGGGAGTGATGGAGATCCCTCGTGTTGCTCCTTCGCTTGACCTTACCTCTGTTCAGGTAACCTGTAAAAGAAAACACATTTTCAGTTCATATTTTCTTGAGCATTATTTAAAAATACCTGTGCAATGTTCTCGTTGTTCTGCAGATTCCTGCCAGCTGGGCGTCAGAGTCCTATCAACTGAACTTGGACTTGGAGGCTTTAGTACGCCGGCTGATGATTGGTGACGTCCCAGAGGTGCGACCCCGAGCTGAGCCGGGAGTGGTCTTCAGAGAGGGTGGTCCTGGTAGAGGTGGCCCAGGCCATGGTAGAAGAGCCCGAGGTGCTGGAGGCAGAGCTCGCGGTGGTGGCGGTGCCGAGAGAGGCTGAGGCGCTGATAAAGGCGGTGGTGCCCGAGGGGCTGAGAGAGGTGGCGGTGCCTGAGGGGCTGAGAGAGGTGGCGCAGCCGGAGCTGGTGGTACAGGTGCAGGCAGGGCTACGAGAGGTGCTAGTAGAGGGGCTGGTGGTACCAGAGGAGGAGGGCGTAGAGCTGGTCGTAGCCTTTCTCCCGGCAGAGGGAGCTCTCAGGTAATCTTCATGCTTTGTTATTTGAACTGTGTGCTTTCAAACTTGTATATCAATTTTGTACACTGATGGAATTCCTTTGCTTTGTGCAGAGTATGTCCCCACCTCCGAGGACTGAGCGCAGGAGGCCGTTGATGAAGCAAGCCGGAGGTGGTCCCGCGACTCCTCCTCTGACAGAGTACTTCGAGGCCGCCAGTCTTCTGTGGAGAGACTAAGAGGTAGTGCATCGGGGAGTTTAGCTCCATCGTCACGGTGGTCTTTCAGGGAGGCAGAGAGCAGTGAGGAGGTGGACACGGGTCCTTCTGAGTCTGAGGGGCTTAGGCCTCGTTCGCGGAAGAGACCTCGTGCTTGAGTAGGTAGGACAGGTTTGTGTGCTTGCTTTTTTATTTGGGCGCCTGTTTGCCCGTTCTTTTCTTTCTTTTCCATGGATACAGCCTGCGTGCCGTGGTAGTAGTTTTGATGATGTCGGGCCTGTTTTGCCCCTGGATAGATGCACATTATTACTTATGACATGGATGTTGTTTTGGTTTTTATAAAAACTCGCATATCTGTTATGTAGAATGACTTACATCAACAAAGACTTGAATCTCAAAAAAACAAAACCTAGCACTGAGAATGTATGACACGAGACACTGTGGGGAGGTGTACATGAGTTTGAAACTGGGAAAGACATAAAACTGGACACTTTTTGGCTTTTTGCGGGAAGAACTGGAAAAAATGATGAGAGAGAGGAGTTTTAGAGTGAAAACGCCCCGTAGCTAGATGTCTTGACTTGATTGATCCAATAAATCCTGAATGTATGCAACAATGCTTGCTTGAAGTGAATATCTCGAGAAGTTGCAAAATTTCACCCGAAGCTCCGTATCCAGGGTTTTTCGGGGTATCCGTCCATTGAGACATCTTCGAAAATGTAGAGCAATCCTTCCATTAAGCCTTCGATGCTCACTTTGGGTTGTATGTATAAGAAAAATGGCCAAAAGAAGTTCGGAATGGGTCCAGGAGGGTCAAAGTTGGAATTTTGGTCCAACAGTAGCCAAGTATGCCGTACGGTGCAGGAAATGGCACCGCACGGCGCAGGTATAGTGCCGTATGGCACTGAAGTTTGATGCCCCACATCTGACACAGTTTTCTGCAGTTTTGTTCCTTGTTTTGGCTTTCCAATGCATGTTCGCACGTCCTACAGCCTTGAAATGCTGAACCAAAGTTTATTTTGGGAAAGTTTGCAAATTTCTGCCTTATCCTCACGTTCTTCAATGTGGCACACTTCCCGAGGCGCACGCTTTTCGAGATTTTTGTACTTTTCTCCCTTGAGTGCTTACAAACAGCATTGTTTCTACAGCATATTCATCTTGGAAATTGCATTCCTCATCTCTCCCCATATCTCATAAATGGCTGTGAGTATCTTAGCTTTAGTTCGTCTCTGGCTTGATAAGCTTGACGGCCTGGGTTGGCTGAACTTCCGTGACCATAGGTTGGCATCCAGGCGTTACATTCGGGATGTGACTATACATCCTGAGTTGTTACATGCTATTGTCCGCTTCTGGGATCCTGAAGTGCATGTGTTTCGCTTCGGCCTTGAAGAGTTGTGTCCCACGGTGGAAGAGTTCCATGCGTATCTTGGAGGTTTTGATCTGGACCCCCGTCATTTCTCTTCAAGGAGTGAATTATGATGATGTGTTGTCCTCAAAGCTGGGCTAGAGTAAAAATGCGACAAGGTCCATAATCTAGGGAGGCGTGCTCAACATTCCGCGCTTGATCAATCAGTTTCGACCTGAAGGCTTTGAGTTGTGTCTCATTATTCTTGCGGCGTTCCTGTTTGTTCGTTCAGATAATCAGGCAAGTGCGGCTCTAGTAGGAGTAGCTAAGTAGATTGAGGAGTGCAAAGATGTAGTTCCAATGGTTCTGGTTGAAACTTTGATGGGTTTAGATGGAGTCCATGCTGGGCGTACCAATGTTTTTGAAGGCAGTGCTTTGCTCCTACATGTAGATTTCTCACTCAACTCTCCTTTTTCTGGTTCACCTCTCGTTCTCTTTTTATCTCAACGCTCGGGTTTAGGCTTTCTACGGTCACTTACTTATTTTCTCTCTCATGTAGACTTGGATTTGTGATAAGGCTGCCCTTCTGGAGGCAGTGTCGCGGAACGGGATCCATGAGACATAAGGCTTTGTTCAGAGGGAGTACTAGGAGTTTCACAGGAGTGTTTCTGGTTGGGTTCAGGTGCTTTCTCAGCTTAAAGAGGACACAATTTCTTGGCGCTTGAACTGGATGGATCGTCCGACCATGACGGTGAGCAACATGGGACGTCATAGGATTTTTCTGGCGGGTCTGAATTGTTGGACCTTTTACACTCCTTACCACATTCTCTGTCAGTTTGGTGTTGGCCAAACAATACCGCTTGTGAATCCTGAAGATTTTATCGTGCCAAATTTCAACCATGTGACTATCCAAGCTTATCAGCGTACTTGGAGGGAGCGTGTGACTGTTCCCAGAGATCAGCATCCCAGCATTGTGCTTTCGGGGCGTTACAAGAGATGGTTGGTACAAGAAATTGAAGCAAGAGAAAACGGGAATCAGAATTGACATATGTTTTAGTCTTAATGTACCCGAAATAAATTGCTGACCCATGACATGTGTCATGCAGGTCGATGTTTTGCTTTTGTGTTGTTTTGTTGTGTGAAAGAATCATGCTCAGCCATGTAATTGAAGAAATCAGTTTGAATAAAAGTGAATTGTGAAACTTTTCTGCTTTGATTCTCATTGATTGTGATTGTAAGCGCGAGTGACGGCTATGGATCAACTCAAGAGATGCATAAAAAAGGTTGTGACCGGTCCCCAATGTGAGGATGCCTACGTATCCTTAAAAAGGAATCAGGTCATGACGTAGTTCATGCATACAATTTTTGCTAGGGTTCACTCGTGTATTTTCACTCTCCTTTGTGCTCTAATTTTTGCCTAGTACCGCCCTTTCAGGTTTTCGGTCTAGCAAGCTCTTCCGATTTATTTGTCTTGAAATTTTGCCTTAGCTGCCCGATGTGGGTTTCCGACTTAGTAGACTTGCTCTAATTTTTGTCTGGTACTGCCCGCCCTTGCGGTTTTCAGTCCAACGAGCTTCTCTCAGGGGTAGTCTTGCTTGAGTTGATCCTGTTGACCAATGTAGAGAATTCGTTGCCGTCAAGATCGATGAGTTGAGTTGCGCTTCCAGACAAGATCTTCTTGATAATGTATGGCCTTGATCTTGGAAGGATCTATCTCGATTCCTCGTGCAGTGATCATGAATCCCAACATCTTTCCAACTGTGACACCAAACGTACATTTTTCAGGATTGAGACGGAACCGGTACTTGCGAATCCTTTCGAAGAATTTCCTAAGTGCAGGTAAATGTCCTTCCCTTTCTTTGGCTTTGACTATCATGTAATCCACGTAAACTTCGACTTCCTTATGGATCATGTCATGTAGTAATGTTGTGGCTGCCCTCTAATAGGTTGACCCAGCGTTTTTCAGTCCAAAGGGCATGACCCTGTAACAGTAAGTGCCCCACTCTGTGGTGAAAGTAGTTTTCTCACGGTCTTCGAGAGCCATGAGAATCTGTTTGTATCCTGAGAAACCATCCATGAAAGAAAGAAGTGCATGCCCTGCAGTATTGTCCACAAGTACATCTATGTGCGGCAATGGGAAATCGTCTTTAGGGCTGGCCTTGTTCAGATCCCTGAAGTCTACGCAGACTCGAATCTTTCTGTTTTTCTTAGGGACAGGAACAATGTTTGCGACCCACTGAGGGTATTCTGTTACCATCAGGAACCTAGCATCTATCTGCCTCTGAATTTCCTTCTTAATTTCCAACACCCAGTCAGGCCTCATTTTCCTTCGCTTCTGCTTGACAGGCTTTGCATCCGGATAAAGCGGGATTCGATGCTCCACAATCTCGGGGTCGATGCCAGGCATATCTGTGTGTGACCATGCAAAGACATCCTCGAATTCTTTTAGGAGATCTGAGTGGGCTTTGAACTCTTCTGGAGATAGTCCGGAACCAATTTGAACCATGCGCGAGTTGCTTTCATTTTTCAAATTTATAGAAATAATTTCTTCTTTTATAGGCTGGGCATGCCTTTTGTCTTCCCTTCTGATTAGAGATCGAAGTTCTTCTGGAATTTCTTCCTCGAATTCCATCCCTTCATCGTCGGGGTCAACACAATTTATTTCAGATATAGCAAGATAAACAAAGTCTACTTCATTGATAGCAAATGCGGGGGCCCCAGGGGCGTGATACATGAAGGTGGACTCGAATTCAAAAGAAAAGTGATGACGCGAGGGGATGACAGATACATGTTCAAGGTCAGACTCAGACTCAGTGCTAGACTCAGATTCTGACTCAAATTCAATGCTAATGTAAGTGATTCTAGGTACAAAAGTGCAATTTTTATAAATTCTATTGGCATCCACAATGAGTGCAGTAACATCTCCAAGGGCATCCTGGCTCAGCATCATCAATTCTACTTCCTCGGCAAGCTCCAAATCAGGCTTCAAATCAAACAGCATCGCAGCAGGCTCGTCCTCTCCTACACTCATTAGGCCCTCTTCCCCAAACAGCGATTGGAGTATTCCCTGAGTCAAGAGTTTTGATCCAGTCAACTTGAAGTGCCTTAACCAGCTCTTCCCTCTTCTCAGCTTCATCGTCACTGTCCCAAGTATCGTTTGCAAAGATTTTGAAGCCTGACAGCTTAGTCTTTGTTTCCATATCCCAGAATGGTTCTGGTTCCCCTTGATAGATAGCTTCTAGAGCTTTTACAAACTGAATGGGCTTCTTCTTGGCACCAGCTTGCATCTTTTTTCCCTTTCTTGGTTCGCCGTCAGTTGACTCGTAACCGAGACCGAAGCGGTGGTTATTTGTCGAAAATTCGAGGAATTCAGCCATCCCTTGATTGTTCAGACCTAACCCCATGCCGGGTAGGTATTCCATCTTTCTCATCATTTCCAAGGTAGTTGAGCTGACTAAGAAGTCCTCATCCATTTTGACAGGAAGGATTGACCCTGAAGTGTCAAAAGAGAAGCCACCGAGAGTGACATCCTCTTCTCCATGAGCAATCTCAAGTAATGGCACATTGTCAGGGACATGGGGACGGATTCCTGAATCTCCATGAATGGTTAAAGTTCCCGTAGTTAGACTGCGTTGGACTTTCTGGTGTAGAGAAGAAGGGACTGCCATGATATCTGATCGATGGAGCCAAGGTCTGCCCAACAGCAGGTTAAAAGATGAGGGAACGTCGAGCACGTGGAACTCAATATCCGTTTTGAATTCTTCAATCACCACTTCCACTTGGATTATCCCCACTACATCTCTGCGCGTGTTGTCATATGCGTGCACTCCGAGGTTAGAAGGCTGGAAGTTTTGTTCTTGAAACCCAAGCAGTAGGCTGTCCGCAGAGGGCATACATTTAGAGTGGATCCGTTGTCAAGCAGAACAACTGGGACCCACTTTCCCATGCATTTGAGAGTGATGTGCAATGGTTTGTTATGACCAGCTCCTTCTGGGGGTAAATCTTTTTCAGCAAAGACAACAACGTGTTTTGCACGAGCTGGAGTGAGCTGTGCCACCATGGTTTCCGGGGGAGTATCAGGTGGTACTTCCATGTTGGACAGAGTTTTGATCAGTTTTTGACGATGCTCCCGGGAGGACGAGAGTAGGCCCCAAATTGAGACTGATGCTGGAGTTCTTTCAAGCTGCTTCTGAACCAAGTCTTCCGTTGTTGCTCGGTTCCTTTGAGGTGGTTGAGCAGTAACTTCTGGTTCGACCGGGGCTGAGCTTTCTTGAATGGGATCGTCCCAGATACATTCTTCTGGTTGAGTTCGGTGTGAGATGTTCCTTTGAAGGTTGGTCGGCTGGTAAATTCGACCGCTTCTTGTCACTCGATTGACCGTATCCTCCCAGAGTTGTTGGTTTTCACCCCAGAAATCTGCAAATCCTTCATTGACTTTGCGCTTGCCGGCTTTGATAGCTTCCCTCTTCTGTTTTTCATGTTGATCCTCAGACCACAAGTCTATCAAACTGCTTGGAGTTTCCTGACTGCTGATATCAACTGTTTCCAATTTTGTTTTTAGATCCGCCACCTCTGAATCTTGCCAGAAAGAGTGGTCTAGCATGGATTTATTGACTGTCCACACTTCATCACTGCCGACTCGGATGTCGATAACTTCATCTTCGTTCCATGTGGTTGCCTGGGGATCTGTGACCAGAACCGATATGTTGGAAGTGTGCGGGAATGGCGCGGATGGCGGCGGGAGAGATTCTCTGATAATGAATGCCTGAGGGAACCAATTGTGATCATCGAAGACAGTTTCGATGGCCTGCTGATTCTCTTCTTCGGGAAGTTGGGATATCAAGTAGCTGCCTGAAGAGTTGTGCTGAAATAAAGTTGGGAGTGAAACTACGTCCAGAGGATTAGCACAGATTTCCATCTCTTCAACTTGGCTGATACTGAGACCTTCCAGTATGCAAACAACTGGCTTGTCATGAATTTTGGGGACGATGTACTGGCTTGGGTCCCAAAAGATTAGCAAAGAACCGAACAATGTTCGTTGGCAATCTTCCCATTCCTGATCATTCATGGCCCATTCTCCTTCTTCAGCGAGGTCACCCCATTTGAGTTTGGGCTTCCGTTCAAAAGCTCCAATGGCATTGATCTCCGGGTCATTTGGCACCGGGATGAAGGGTTTAGGTTCAGTGATTGGCACGATGTACATGCTTGGATTGAACTGGGTAGGGCTTTGGCCTTTTGAAGTGGAGCTGAAGGATATTTGGTTGATCTGGATGTTTTGCTTGTGGCTAGGCAAGGGATTGGAAATGTTATTAGGTTTTGTTTGGGAATTGGGATGGTTCCGTCATCATCCAAGTCTTGGACTATGTGTTTGAGGCGGATACAATTGTTGGTATGATGGTCGGGCATTTGGTGGTAGGCACAGTAGACATTCGGGTTGTGGTTTGCAAGAAGCTCTTTGGGTGGATCAAGAGGCTTGATGGCATTTTTCTCAAGGAGCTTTTTGTAGACAGTGGTAAGATGGAAAGGGAATTGGTAGAATTCTCTTCTTGGCTGGGAGGTGTCTTGGAAAGGTGGAGATTGGGTGGCTTTCTGGTTAACTGGTTTGGTTTTGACTGGCTTGGGATTGGAGGGACTGGCTTGAGCTGGATTGTAGGTGTTTGGTCCGAAAAGGATATTGTTGTTACCGGAGTAGACTCGCTTAGGCCGAGAAAAAGATTCTCCTTTGTCAAATATGCCAGTGCGAATCGCATCTTCAACTGCAAGGCCAGCTTCATAAAAGGTCTTGAAGTCGGCGGAGGTTTGAAAGACCCAAGGTGTTTAGCAAAATCTGGTTCCAAGTTCCGAGAGATAATCCTCATCTGCTCTTTCTCCGAGGGCCTGTCCATCATCTGTGAAGCCTTTCCTCTCCAGCGTTTGACAAAGTCAGCGAAACATTCGTTCTTTCCCATCTTTGTAGATTCTAACTCCCGAATGGTCATTTCCAGCTGGATGTTGTAGTTGTACTGAGCTACAAAGGCTGCCCCAATGTCTTCCCAAGTCTTCTTCTTTGAATTGTCCAAGTTCAGAAACCAACGGAGTGCAGATCCCATCAGGGTTTGCTGGAACATCTGCGTCATGGCGTTTTTCTCCACATCATGCATGGATAAGGTACCCACGTATGTTTGCAAGTGTGCTTTCGGATCACCGCTCCCATCAAATTTGTCCCAGTCAATTGGCTTGAATTTGTCAGGTAGCTTGGCATCAGGGAACATGCATAGTTTCTCCAAATGAATGCCTATAGCAGCGATCTTTTCTTGTTTCTGAACTGATTCCTCAAGCTTGGCTACCTTGGCCATCATGGCATCCATTTCCGAGTGATTATTTGATGATTCCCTAGAAGGCAATCTGGAAGTTATGTCCTGGATTAAGATCATCATCTGAGCCATTTGCTTGCTATTAGCGGCTCGTTGATCTTACAAAGCTTCTTTGAGAATCTGAACCTCAGTCTTCTCTGTGTGTTCTGTGTTCTGTGTTCTTGGTCATGACTGGAAGGCTAGCTGACTGTTCTGCTCTTGACTCAGTCCGAATTAATCGATGTTGGGGAGTTCGAGCCCAACCAGGTGCAGGAGTGGTCTTGTTTTTGCTAATGGTTTTGTACTGATGGTATGAACAAACTAAATCATACTGTACATGCAATCTATTTACATGGATGAATGATGTGTTATGCATGATGCAAGATTGCCTCAATTTTCTCTGGTTTTACTGAATACAACGACCAGACCGTGGTTGCCTACGTATCCCCGTGAAGAGGAATCAGGCCGTAACGTAGTTCGAGACTGCAAATTGGCTCCCAAATTTTTATGAAAAGATGTCTTTTTTCATTGATCACCCAAGCATGGAGTGATGCAAAAGGGGTTCCGACAGACGGAAAACAGACTCGATAATCAAAGTACAGGTCATTACAGACTCGGTAAATAACCCGTATAAAAAACAACGACAGACTCGATAAGCTACTGCAACAGACTCGACATAGGCAACTGATGTTGACTTTATTCCAAAAGAGCCCTCGACGGCTTGATCAGATCTGGTTGTGGTGCGTGCTTCAACTTGTTCAGGTTGTGGCTTTACGGGTTGGGATGACCGGGGAAGATGGTGAACTGGCTTCACCGAGCTTTTGCTTTCCTTGGCGGGCCTTGGCTTCCTTTTCCTCCTTTTTCTCGAGCTGGCGGGGGGATACATCTTCATTGTCAAGAAGGTAGTCTTCGTAGCAGCAATCACACTTGCATTCGTCCCAGTATTTGTGGGCAGTGACTGGGTCAGCAAAGTAGTACACCAGGTTCAAATATCATGATAGATCCAAATACTTAGACAATGGGGTAATCCTTGAACGAGAAGGAAAAAAACTAAATAATTCTGAAGAAAATGCGTGCAATAGATCCAAATATCGAGGCTTTAGGGTTGATTAATTTATTTCTATTTGTTTGCTTCGGAAGCTGCAAATGGATAAGCTAGCACTTGTCTGATTTCAAACGAAATGTATCATTGTACTCCTTCTTTTTGCATATTAGTGTGGACGGTGAGATCCACGCAGCTTCTCTTTTGAAGTTCGGATATGAAAACGAAAAAAAAAATGAGTCGCCACCCGGGTTTAAATTTAGAAAATGTTTGGTACCCGAGAAACCGTTTTAAGAATAATTGTTGACTCTCATGCCGTTTTGGAAAAGGGTTTGATCCGCGAAAAGATTCTTTTGGATTCGGAAGCCAGGTTACGCGCGGGGAAGGTTTTATTAAAAAAGCACCCCACTCGCCCGGGAGATTCCCGGTCTCTACTAAATAATTTGTGGGATTTTTGTAGAAAATATTTTGTTATGGAAACTTTTTAAACAAATATACAAATATAACAATGAAACCATAACGGAAATAAAATTTGAACAAAGAGGACTAAATGGTAATAATAGGAAAATAAAAGGGGAAAAATGTAATAAATAAGGAAAATTGCAGAAAAGATCAGAAGAACAGAGTACGAACAGGGGAAAACAAAGGAAAAATTTTGGTTTTAAACGGGAGCCATGCGGCTCCTATGCTAGGGCCGTACGGTTTGCACTACAAGCCGCACGGCTTGTGTACAACCACCAAAAAAAAAAACAAAAAATTTGTTTCAGGACCAGTGAGTCCAAAATCCGTTCGAAACTTGATTTTCTTCTTCAAATCAACCCCAAGTGAGTTAGTTTTATTTGAAAACAAGTTGTTTGAAGTAAAACTTATTTCCGGTACGGATCGTACCGTGCGTTTATCAAGAGAAATCGCCTGATAAGGCTCCGGAAAGCCGGTTTTTGTTTTGAAAACTATTTACCGAGTTAAGATACGGTTGTTGAAAACCGTTATTAACTCGGGGATGCCCTCGGAGAGCCGCGATTGAAAATCGAAGTTCGAAAACGATTTGTACCTTTCTGGAACTCGAAACAGAGGTTGAAAACTTCGGATTCTTCGGGTTTGGACTTGTAAGATCAATATTTGGTGTGATTGGGGATGGTATAGAGGAATTAAAAAGGGAATGGAAGATGTGAAGTTTTGGGAATTTTACTGACGGTTTTTGAACGGGAATTTTGCCGGAAAATTGAACGGAAATTCTCTCTGGGAATGATTTTCGGTCTGGTTTGAGAGGAAGAGGATGCCTCTATTTATAACCGGATTTGAGGGAATAAAAATGATGATATTCGACGGCTGTGTGATGATGATATTCCTGAATCGTCTGGGTTTGTCAGGAATTTTTCAGAAGATAACAACACCAACCGTGCGGCTCCCAGGGGGAGCCGTACGGCTTGTAGGGAGGAGCCGCGCGGCTTGTATAGAAAAAGTTGAGCCGTACAGCATGATACAGGAGCCGTGCGGCCTGTGAGGCTGAGTTTCCAGCTTTCTGGACCAGTTCCAAGGTAGTTTGATCGTTCACTCGTCATCGGGGATGCATGGGTATCAAAATTGGGGTGTCTACAATTAGCTTAAATCTTAGTACTTGTAATGCCGTATTATTATTTGGTGAATGGAACAAGGTACATGCAAAAAGAAGCTTACTTAAACAAAAGATATTGTAGGAAAAGCAAAAAATAGGAATCACGGAACCAACATTAATGTTGGGAGAGCTTATCAGTAGCTCTTGTTATGAAAAATCTACCACTCCTTTTAAAAGAGCGAAGAATAAAAGTTTTCCTACATTTTTTGAATAACCTTCCAGCATTTTTATTTTACGTTTGGTTCAACCATGTGGACTTTTCCATTTGTTTATCATAAAAGTGTATTGCATTGCATCCTTTTTCCCTCCAGCACTGGTCATGGACTGCCTCCAACTACAAATAAGTAAGCTGCTATTGTTACTGTATCTTTTTGCTTATTATAAATGCCCCGGGATGCTATGTTCATGTGCCGAAAATACTGAACATTGCATTTGCTCCTCCAAATCTGCCTTGAATAGATGGTAATAGACTGCTATGTGCTGAGTGGCAAATTCCAGCCAATGGTTGTGTAGACACCCCAAAATGAGACACTCGTATACATTTTAATCCCCGATGATGAAAGGAAATACCCGGAAGAGCTCTCGGATTGAAATTCTCCAAAGTCAACAAAGTCAACAGTACCGTACGGTACTCATCCCTCACGCACGGCGCAGCCCAAGCAACTTTTTGAATTTTGGCGGTCAGGTGTGCCGCACGGCACAGTAAGTGTGCCGCACGACACAGTTTGTGTGCCGTACGGCATTGTCACTTGTCAAACAGCTTTTCCAGAGTTCCAGCAGCTCCCTTTGTTGACGATTTGTACCCTGGTGTAATCATCTTTGCTTGAGGAAGGAAAAGGCTACTCCATAGCCCATAATCTTTGTGTGTACACCAAGTTTACTTGCTAACCAAGTTCTTCTCCATGTCTATAAATACCCGATTGGTCAAGATGTGCAGGACATCAAAAAAAAATATGGTGAAGAACTCCCTGAAATTTCATCTCTAAACCTCTGTCAAAAACACCATCTCTACCATAAATCATCTCCGTTACCACCTATAAATCCCCAGAAATCAATCCCTCAATCCCTTCCAAAGAAAAGCCCAACCAAAAAAACCAATCCTCTGTTTTTCGGTTTCAATCCGTAAACCCATTCTACCGAATTCATTTCCTCTTATCAAACTAATCATCTCTGTTGCTGCACCAAGGAGGAGTTGAAGTTCAGAAGAGGTTCAAGCCACATTCAGAAGTTCAAAACAGAAGCTCAATCCGAGAGTTTCAAAACCGAGGTATAATCCCGCTTCGCCAAATTTCTCGAGTTTTGTCCCCTGAGGGGAGGGATACCAAGTGTGGGATGATCTCCTATATCATCTCTACACTTGGTATGCCTATGTCACATTAAAATCAGTTTGATTTCATACCTCCCGGTCGCGTCGTACGGTGAAAACATCGCCTCGGACGGAGCGATTCAATGAGGAGGAACATCCCACACTTGAACACACTGTTTTCTCATTCAAAATAGTCTATTTTTAACTATGTCTCATGCCTTGTATGTTCCTTTATTTCATTCTTTTCGAAAACCAAAGTTTTAAATTGTTGTGCAGCCAACAGTGCCGCACGGCACTCCTCCTGTGCCGCACGGTACACTTGAAGTGCCGTACGGCGCTCCTTTGAAAATTTGACCGTTGGGGTGAAGAACAGGGCCGCACGGCACTCCCCCTGTGTCGCACGGCACACTTTTCGTGTAAAAATCAAGATTTTGAACAGTACCTTGCATGAACAGTTTAAACTTTGGATTTTCGTGTGTGTTTACTGTAAATTACATATTAGTTACTTGCTTTTCATTATTATCATCTGCTTTGCTTGATTTAAATGTTTATTTGTTAAAGTTTGGCATTATAACGTTTTCTAAAAAATCCCACAAATGTTTAGTAAAGACCGATTTGTAATCGGGCGAACGGGGTGCATTAAAACCCTTCCCCGTTCGTAATCTGGCTCCCGAATCCAAAACGAATCTCTGATTTTCAAATCGTTTTATAAATCATTCTCTCAATCACCTTCAAAACGGTTTCTCGGGTCCCAAATCATTTTCCAAAAACCCGGGTGGCGACTCTATTTTTCAAATCACAAAATCAACCGGTGGACCGTCCACAAAATGGCGACTCTGCTGGGGATTCTCAAATTAATCTCTAATTTGCTGTTTTTATACTTATGAACTTCCCGAAAGCTTGTCAAAACGAAAATGCCTAGCGCTATCGCAAGGAAGGAATGGCAGACTAACAGGGCCTCGCCCGGCCATCCTGACTGGAGCTTTTTGGTTGTTTGTCTTTGTAAAGATATCAAAGAAGAAATTAATTTGGAGAGCCAAGCTTGAAAAATATTTGTGGGATTTTTTAAAACAATTTTATTGCTGAACTTTTGCATCATGTGCATCGATGTTGGATAAGCCCCGCTGCTGCGTCTTGGTTACCTTACCCAGTTCACTGGTGTTAGGACATCCCCGGATGCTCAGCAACCTTGGACCGTGATGAGTCAGCCTACCGTTTGACCTTTGCCATGCAGTACACTTGGCATTGGAAGGCAAATATTGGCTCTAGTCTGGGGGACCCCCTAAACCAAAACCGGCCTTTGCATATAGTAAACCTAGAACCTTCCAACCTAGGACAGGGACCCACAGGTTAGGATTACGTGATGTATCCTGCTTTCCATATATTATCATCATTCTACATGCATTTGTATTATCATGTTTAGTTAGACCCCATGCTGTCACATTTTCCTGCGGTCTTAAGAGGTTGCTCTGCCCGATGATGAGTCGTGCATTCCAATGCATGTTGTTCAAATCAATTCAATCCTTAGAATTACAGGACTTAGGAAAGTCAAATCAACTTGATCCTTTACAATTCCTTGGCAATGACCTAACAGAAATTAGGAACAATTGACCCAAGCTGGGGCAGTCGTCCCTAAAATCAAAGTTAGACCCTTGAAAAGGAATCATCGAGAACCAAGTTGTTTAATTTTCTCGAATCCTGCTATCCTAACAAAGGATACATTGTCAAAAGATACACAGAGGATCGGGGCAGCCTTTTTAAGACCCATTTCCCCATAGTCTAGGAGACTTTAAATCTTTGGAGTTTGGAACACCTCCAGTGTCAGCCGTGCTCGAACGGCTCCTTGTGATTCTATCACATTTTGACAGCCTTATTGCTCTGTCTTGGATGATCACGAAAGTTGATTGGCTCTGGTTCCAACACACGGGAACTTAACCTACTGAGTAGTCGACCTACCCATGGTTGTTGAAAACTTTTTAAGACTTAGGGTGACATACACGACACAAAAAACGACATTCCCTTTTTTTTTTTTTGAAATAAAATGGCGGCACTTCTAAGTCTGCTTTTGCTTTACTGTCAGAACAACATACCCAGTTGAACCCGACCTCCTAAACAGCGGTTAATTCGAACTCAGAAGCGGTACAGTCAGATTCAGCAGATCCTGCAGATATGTCAAACAAAAATGAGATCGAAGCTCTCAAGCTAGCGTTGGAAGAACAGCGAGAGCACAATGAAACTCAAATGGCCGAATTGCTACTTTTGATACAAGGATTGACCACTCGAAACCAGGGTCCAGGGGAGCAACCACCGCCTCCTCCTCCGCAAGACAATCCAGATTTGGAAGCAGTGATGGCTAAAATCACCAAACTCGAGGAATCAGTTCAGAAACAAGAAAAGGTGGCTGTCACAGGAGTTGATATGGACAAATTATGTTTATTCCCTGATGCCAAACTCCCGGAAGGATTCAAGCCCATAGCTTGGGAAAAGTTTGATGGAAGTGGGGATCCAAAAGCTCATCTGCAAACGTATGTGGGCACTCTGTCCATGTATAACATCGAGAAGAATGCTATGGGTCAAATGTTTCAGCAGACTTTGACAGGACCAGCACTGCGATGGTTTCTGAATCTTGACATTTCAAGGAAAGGAAGCTGGGAAGATATTGGGGCAGCCTTCATGGCCCAGTATAATTACAATATTCAACTTGAGATGACCATTCGAGAATTGGATGCAACAAAGATGGGGGTAAATGAGTCCTTTGCTGACTTTATCAAAAGGTGGAGAGGAAAGGCATCTCAAATGATTGACCGGCCTTCTGAAAAGGAACAGATGAGAATCATTACTCGCAACCTGTCGCCGGATTTTGCCAAACACCTAGTGGTATTTCAAGCTACTGTAGACTTCAAAACCTTCTATGAGGCAGGCCTTGCTGTTGAGGAGGCAATCCAGTCCGGCATTTTTAAGGAAAAGGAACTTGTTCCCAATACCAAACAGGTGTACCCTGACAACACCCACACATTGTTCAGCGAAAACGATTATACCCAAGCCTTTTCCAGCTCCACAAACCACAATTTCAACCAAGCCATGCCTATCAATGAAGTCAAAACTCAAACCAACCACTCTCAGAAGCCACAAAGAACCCTTTCCCAATTCTCAGAGCCTCTGTCCTTGATTTATGAGAAGCTCCTCAAAGCCGGCCATATCAAACCACTCATTCCAACCCCTCTACCTCAGAAGCTTCCATCTTACCATAACCCAAATGCCTTTTGTGCATTCCACCAAATGCCCGGTCACGCTACCGATGAGTGCCATCGCCTCCATCACAGAATTCAGAACCTCATCGACAGCAAAACCATTATTTCTCCACCAACAAAAACAAACACTCAGGCAAGTCCCAATCCTCATATCAACTCTGCCATGTTCGACACCGAACCCATGGGGGATTACTGATTGATGTCAAGGCCAGCAAAAGAAGAATGAACCATCAAGGACCATGCAATAGATGAATCTTTCACGAGTCTTGGGAATTTTCAAGTTTCGAGTCAGAGTCTTCTCTTTTATTGAGTCAGTTTGTGTTTCTATTTCTACTTTGGTGTCTGTCTTCAAATTCAAGTCTGTAGTGTTCTGTTGTAAAAAAAAAAAAAAAAGAACAAAAACCAAAACATAGAGTCAGCATTGTAGTCCCGAACTACGCACGACCTGATTCCTTGCACAGGGATACGTAGGCAACCCTCAGTGGTTCGGTCGCAACTATCAAAAATCAATGTCACTTATTTGTTGTGTTGAAATTGTCATCATAAACTTGGGTTTTTGTGATAATCCCTCATCTTGAAATCGTTTTCCACCATCTTTTGAAATTCATGATAAATCACTTCAAAACACAGAATGATTTCTTATTGAACCCTCAGCTCTCACGAGAAGGAGGAGTTCCAGACGCAATTCTCCAACGTCATCAAGAAGCAATGCTTTGACCACAAAAAAAAATGAAGCCTGCTAGGTCGAAAACCCGAAAGGGCGGCCTAGGCAAAAGTTAAGGCAAAGCTCGCTGGATCAAAACTTTGAAGCACGATTCAGGCAAAAGTTAGAGCATGTACAGATTCTTTCTATCAAGTTGTGCAATTCAAAATGAAGAAAGGCATTCTTTGCTTTTATTCCCCAGATAAATATATCCCTTGATAGCCCTTTTGAGCTTGAATCATTTTCTTTGAAAGAGAACCCAGCTAGGCAGCTATCCCCCACACTGGGGTGAATTAAGAGAAATGAAAGTGCCAAGTTATCAGCAAAATGCCAAATTTTCAAAAGTACCAAATGCATGGTTGCCAGTGGCACAACCAAATGTGAAGCACTGAAAAGGAATAAAGAAAGAAAGTGTCCATCAAAAGTCAAAATGGGGCACAAAGGAAAACATTGAAGAAAAAAAAGAAAGGGCACACAAAAAGAGTTCAAGATAGCTGCTAGCTCTAAAACCCAGGAAGAATGAAATTTGTTTTGAGCCTTTTATCCTTTCTTTGTCAAGCCCAAAGCCTTGGCCTCGTTATAACCTGAATAAAGTCCTTTCAGATTGAAAAGCACGACTTGATAGTAAAAATCCAAATGGGAACAGTATCATTTCCCTTGAAGATCAAAAGTCAAAGCATTGCACAACACCAACATCCACCAGAAGCAAAAGTCCAAACTGGGGCACCTCAATGGAAAATCAATGAATCAGCATCCCGACGGCAAAGGTTCACACTAAGAAATCTTGTGTTTTGATAAAACAATCGATTTAAATGAACATCATTTGATGGAGTGAAACAATTTCAAAACCAAAAGACTCAAGTTCATGACAATTTCAAACATCAATTGTGGGGCACGTTCTGCCATTTCCCGAATTCTCGAGTTCGTCATAAGGTCAACATAATCTTGTCAAAGTTCGTTCCTTTGTCACAAGGTCAATCCAGTAAAATAACCCACAAATTCAAGGGTAGTCATTCTCCGCCCAGTCAGGGGCACCTTAAGGGAAGTCACTCTTTCGAATCCGTTGAGTCAGCCTAATCTTGTTTTTGATCAATGCGTATGTCATCTCCGCCCAAACCAGGGGGCATCTTTGTAAAGACATTCGTATCATCTGAGGCCTTGTCCAAATTCATACAAGGTCTTTTGTCCAGTCAACCCTTGGTGGTCTTGATATTCTCAAACTCGTGAAAGACGGTTTCAATGCATGGAGGAGCCTATGTTTGGATAAGACAAGTCAATGGGTTCAGAGTTGAAAGTTTGTCATCTATTGGGGCACATTTGTCCAAGACTGGGGCACATCAGCTCAACACCATCTACTGGAAGAAGCACATACGCCCGAATTCAAGATTGGGGCATGAAAGCCCAAAAAGGTCAAACCTCAAGCCCAAAAGCTCGAAGTCATGATCAGAAGCAACCTCAAACCCAAAACCTGTCCAAAAAGGAAAGATAGTAAAGCAAAAAGAGACACCCTGTTGCACCACATACTTTCTAAAAAAAAAGGGAATGTTGTCATTGTGTCGTCAAGTGCCAAAACCTGAGTCTCACGCAAGAGTCCTCATGGACAACTTTTCAATCAGTTTTTGAGATATATTTCTCACCATCAATTTTTGAGATACATTTCTCACCCAATGTTTTCAAAACAAATTTCTCACCTCTTTGATTTGAAATGGCTATTCCCGATACATCAATTGTTAAGTCCTCTATGGCACGGAAGTCTTCAAACAGCTCGAAAGTCCATCACACATTTTCATGACCCGAACTGGTCATAAACACTTTCATGACCTGAACTGGTCATACACACTCTTGTGACTCTGAACGGTCACACACATACTTTCATGACCCCGAACTAGTCGTACACACTCTTGTGACTCCGAACGGTCACTGGCACTTTCACGACCCCGAACCGGTCATACACACTATCGTGATTCTGAACGGTCACAGCCACATTTTCATAACCCGAACTGGTCATACACACTCTTGTGACTCTGAACGGTCACACACACACTTTCATGACCCAGAACCGGTCAAACACCCTCTTGTGACTCCGAACGATCACACACATACTTTCTTGACCCGAACCGGTCATAAACACTGTCGTGACTCTGAACGGTCGCACACACACACTCTTGTGACTCCGAACGGTCACATGCACTTTTGCAATCCCAAAACGGTTTCGCACATTACTCACATTTTTCACGAAACCTCTCTGGTCTCGCACGAACCTTTTTGGGGACCTCACTGGTCTCGCTCGAATCATGTTTTGTTTGGGACCTCGCTGGTCTCGCTCTAATCACTTGTCACTGTTCACAGAACCTCACTCGATGGTTCTATCACAACAATTTATCAACACCAATGGTTTCGTAAGTCCTCGGCATTAACAGGCGATTAACAACGTTTTGGTTTTGTAAGTCTTACGGCATTAAGACCGTTTTCAAGACCGAAAGGTTTTGTAAGTCCTCAACGGCACTAACAACGATTTTTTCTCAAAACACCGAAAGGTTTTGTAAGTCCTCAACGGCACTTTTCAACGAAAGGTTTTGTTTTTCCTCAAACTAACAAAGGTTTTTTTTTCTCAAAAGTCCTCAAAGTCCTCACGGCATTAACAACAGGTTTTTTCAAAGACCGAAAGGTTTTGTAAGTCCTCAACGGCACTAACAAAGGTTTTTTTTCTCAAACACCGACGGGTTTCGTAAGTCCTCAACGGCATTAACAACAGTTTTCTCAGCACCGAAAGGTTTTGTAAGTCCTCAACGGCACTAACAACGATTTTTTTCTCAAAACACCGACGGGTTTCCTAAGTCCTCAAACGGCATTAACAACAGTTTTCTCAGCACCGAAAGGTTTCGTAAGTCCTCAACGGCACTAACAAAGGTTTTTTTTCTCAAACACCGACGGGTTTCGTAAGTCCTCAAACGGCATTAACAACAGTTTTCTCAGCACCATAAGGTTTTGTAAGTCCTTTCCGGCATTAACGACGATTTTTATCAACACCAATGGTTTCGTAAGTCCTCAACGGCATTAAACAACAGGTTTTCTCAAACACCAATGGTTTCGTAAGTCCTCAAACGGCATTGACAACAGGTTTTCTCAAACACCGATGGTTTCGTAAGTCCTCAAACGGCATTGACAACGGTTCTTATCAGATACCGATGGTTTCGTAAGTCCTCAACGGCGTTAACAACAAATTTCTCAGCACCAAATGGTTTCGTAAGTCCTCAACGGCATTAAACGACGGTCTCTCAGCACGGTTTTCAGGTTTCGTAAGTCCTCAACGGCATTAACGACAGTTTTTTATCAAACACCAACTGGTTTCGTAAGTCCTCAACGGCATTAACGACAGTTTTCTCAAACACCAATTGGTTTTACAAGTCCTCAACGGCATTAACAACAAATTTCTCAGCACCGAAAGGTTTTCTAAGTCCTCTCCGGCATTAACAAACAGCATTCAGCATCAACAGCACATCATTCGTTTTTCCCTCGTTGAAAAACAGAGTAACAATCCCCGAAATCCGATCAAAGGTATGTTTTCTGTAAACTCTTATAAATCACCGCTTTGCATTTTTGCATTAAGCCCTGATGAACTACGCTGGTCTGATCCCTACAATGGGGTACGTAGGCAGCTCTTACGAGCGCGACCGCATGCATCATATTTACTTGTTTATTTTTTGTACGAGGACGTCCACATCGAGGGGTGTCTTCTATCTTTGACGTGACTTTCATCACACAATGATTCACAAGTCTCGTCAAAGAGGGGCAACTGTAGACACCCCAAAATGAGACACTCGTATATATTTTAATCCCCGATGATGAAAGGAAATACCCGGAAGAGCTCTCGGATTGAAATTCTCCAAAGTCAACAAAGTCAACAGTACCGTACGGTACTCATCCCTCACGCACGGCGCAGCCCAAGCAACTTTTTGAATTTTGGCGGTCAGGTGTGCCGCACGGCACAGTAAGTGTGCCGCACGACACAGTTTGTGTGCCGTACGGCACTGTCACTTGTCAAACAGCTTTTCCAGAGTTCCAGCAGCTCCCTTTGTTGACGATTTGTACGGTGTAATCATCTTTGCTTGAGGAAGGAAAAGGCTACTCCATAGCCCATAATCTTTGTGTGTACACCAAGTTTACTTGCTAACCAAGTTCTTCTCCATGTCTATAAATACCCGATTGGTCAAGATGTGCAGGACATCAAAAAAAAAAAAATATGGTGAAGAACTCCCTGAAATTTCATCTCTAAACCTCTGTCAAAAACACCATCTCTACCATAAATCATCTCCGTTACCACCTATAAATCCCCAGAAATCAATCCCTCAATCCCTTCCAAAGAAAAGCCCAACCAAAAAAACCAATCCTCTGTTTTTCGGTTTCAATCCGTAAACCCATTCTACCGAATTCATTTCCTCTTATCAAACTAATCATCTCTGTTGCTGCACCAAGGAGGAGTTGAAGTTCAGAAGAGGTTCAAGCCACATTCAGAAGTTCAAAACAGAAGCTCAATCCGAGAGTTTCAAAACCGAGGTATAATCCCGCTTCGCCAAATTTCTCGAGTTTTGTCCCCTGAGGGGAGGGATACCAAGTGTGGGATGATCTCCTATATCATCTCTACACTTGGTATGCCTATGTCACATTAAAATCAGTTTGATTTCATACCTCCCGGTCGCGTCGTACGGTGAAAACATCGCCTCGGACGGAGCGATTCAATGAGGAGGAACATCCCACACTTGAACACACTGTTTTCTCATTCAAAATAGTCTATTTTTAACTATGTCTCATGCCTTGTATGTTCCTTTATTTCATTCTTTTCGAAAACCAAAGTTTTAAACTGTTGTGCAGCCAACAGTGCCGCACGGCACTCCTCCTGTGCCGCACGGTACACTTGAAGTGTCGTACGGCGCTCCTTTGAAAATTTGACCGTTGGGGTGAAGAACAGGGCCGCACGGCACTCCCCCTGTGTCGCACGGCACACTTTTCGTGTAAAAATCAAGATTTTGAACAGTACCTTGCATGAACAGTTTAAACTTTGGATTTTCGTGTGTGTTTACTGTAAATTACATATTAGTTACTTGCTTTTCATTATTATCATCTGCTTTGCTTGATTTAAATGTTTATTTGTTAAAGTTTGGCATTATAACGTTTTCTAAAAAATCCCACAAATGTTTAGTAAAGACCGATTTGTAATCGGGCGAACGGGGTGCATTAAAACCCTTCCCCGTTCGTAATCTGGCTCCCGAATCCAAAACGAATCTCTGATTTTCAAATCGTTTTATAAATCATTCTCTCAATCACCTTCAAAACGGTTTCTCGGGTCCCAAATCATTTTCCAAAAACCCGGGTGGCGACTCTATTTTTCAAATCACAAAATCAACCGGTGGACCGTCCACAGGTTGTTTCTCTAACTGTTCTTCATTGGGTTTTCATTTCCCAGTTAGGTGCGTAGAATGTTTGACATAGATTAGCCTATCTTTGCATGAGTTTTGATGTAGTTTAGCAGTGATTCTATTTTGATCAAGTGGGCTATACCTCTTTGCACGTGTATGGTTCTGTTTTTTGGTTCAAATGAATTAACTATGTCAAAAAATATTTAAAAGTGAAGAATAAATGGACAGTTTGCAACCAACACAGCCGCTACCCTAATTTAAGGACCCATTGGATTAGATTCTGGAGCCTAGTCAGGGCCCACTTGTCCCTTGAGGATAGCACTACTGTGCTGCTAGAAAGATGGCGACGGGGAAATGTATCAATTAGGCAGGCTCATGCTTTATTTAGTGAAGTGATTAATATGTCATTGTAGTTTCACTTAAAATGTACATTGAGTTGACACTTTGTATGCGTGGCTTGAAGATTTGTAACTTTTGAATGGAAACCCGAAATGGTAAAAGGCTGTTCTGGAGTTGCGGAGTCCTTTGTTGAAAAGGATGCACTGTAATGATTATGGGCTTATGGGTGGGCCTTATTTATCTATCACTGGATTTGGTTTATTTGTTGGGTTTGTGATGCTGAGTTTGTAGTCATGTTGTTGCTGACCAATAAGTTGTGTACGCAACAAAGTGAACCAACAAGTCCTGAGTTGTACCCTCGGGAACCTCCAACGCCTATAGTTTAAATCCCTCTGATACTGGCAGTCATGGTGGCTCTTCAGTTCTGAAAAAGCGCGCCAATTGCTCCCTCCGCTGGTAGAATTCTCCTCATGTTGAATCCGTTTTAACCTTGTTCAATTATTTCATTATTGTCATTTATTGATCAATCATCAAAGTACTTGCTTTCCTTGTTCAGGATATGAATCAAGAAAAACCTATGTAGCAACTGATCACCACGGATCTTCATGGCGTGAAATGGCCATTTAATCATGCTTTTTGAGGTATTGGTTTATCAAGGTAATGGTTTTTAGTCAATTTTTCTTTTATTCCTTATCATTCAGCTGGGATTTAGGAAAAGAGAGGAAGAAAGAACATCTTTGTTAAGTCATTGAGAGTCTGAGACCCATAACATGGACTACGGAGTAACCCATACATGATCAGATATTTGCAGGTTAAGAAAAAAGTTCTAATACTGTCTTTGAGAATCTGAGACCTCATTTCGCCTGTGTATGAAAAAATGTGCAGGAACAACCCAAGAGGCATTTGCTTACAACAGGTTGGGGTAAATAGGTGATAGTATAGTGGAAACAGACAACTCAGACAAGCTTTATGATTGGCTTTGATCGGCTAGATGACAAGGCCATATTCTGTGGTGATTTCGTTTTGCTGCTATCCAGTTAGTAATGCTTACTTTCTTTTTTGTTGACTCGAGCTTGAAGTTTTGTGTTCGTGACATGCTTGGCTTGGATCGTGGAATATGCAAGTCATTCTCGATATTTTATGGAATGACCCCTCTATCCATGAGCCCATCGAGCCAAACACCCATGTGCTCAAGCTTGACTTGAATTCTTAACCAAACAAAATCCCTGATTGAGCTTGGCTTATATTTTTTTTAAACGATCTTGAACAAGCCAAAAGACGAGCCAAGTTTGAGCTCAAGCTGTTTGTTTTGTTTAGCGACCCTATGTAGATTCCCCGATTTCCAATACTTGGCACATGCACTGTATGCAATGGTAATTTGTAATCAAATAAACTGCAAAAGTTATATAATGTTGGATTCAAGTATTTGTTGGCCGCTACTGATTTGGATTTGTAAAGTTATTGGAATTGATGGCAAGTGGAGCTTGTTCACTCTTTACTAGAGGAGCTTGTTCACTCTTTACTAGAGGTGCTAGTTCACTTATATCTTCAATCATTTCAGAAATGCCGAATCTGTCCAGGGTATTTTTCTGGGGGTCCTGCGGTTCAGTATATTTTACAAGCTCCTCTAGTTCAGAGCATCTTGTTTAGTAAATCATGAACGACCTTTCTACAAGTTTGAAGCATCAACTTGATGCTGCTCCTTTTACTCTGGTGGGTTTTCTGATTTTTCCAAAATCTGCAGGTTCTAATACCATTTATTGTTCTAGAGTATGTTAAAGAAAGTTGGTTGTATGAATGAACACCATTTATTTTTCTTTATAGCCCCCTGAACCGTCAATGAAGTTACACTTTTCAGTCTGTAGTCCCAGTTTGGTGAAAACATGGTTAATGGAATGTCCTTTTTCCCCCTCAGTTGAAGATCTGTTGCTGGAACTGTAGAATAGGGAGCTTGAAGTTACAAATTTACTGTATGAGTTTGATGTTACATGTTATGAATTTTTTTTGTTTGATGGAATGTGATATTGTAGTTACTGAAATTGGGAAATTAGTTGCTGAATTTGCTGTGTAGATGGAATGGTTATTTCTGGAGCCTAAAGGTAAGTTGGTCGCTGTTAAAAGACTTAGAAAGTTGTAGATTTGATTTCTACGGCATGATGTGGCATTCATAGTCTTTTGAAATGAAATAGTGGACTTGGATTCTAAGTTAAAAGAAGGGGCAAAAGTAAAGTCGTTGAGAATGTGGTAAAATTTATGTAGGTTTGCTTTGTGACTGTAGACACGTAAAATTTCTGGCCTATCACAAGCTGCCACGTGTTGCTAGGGCACATAAATTGGCTAATTAAATGTTGCAAGTGTCACAAGTCAAAATCAAAGTTTTACGGACGAGCCAATTAAATGCTGCCAAGTGTCCGTAGGTCAAAAGACTAAGCACGATAAATGGCGAATCAAATGATGCCACGTGTTTACAAGTCAAAAGTCAGAGATATGTGTGAGGACCAATTAAATGGAGCCACGTGTCAAAATGATGCAGTTATTAATTTATCAAGTCTGGCCAATCAAATTGTGCCACTTGGTGAAATAAATTATATATCTCTTCATATATAATTATCTTTCTTAAAATAAATAAGAAGAAAGATATTTATTAAGTTTTAATTATTTTCCTTTAAATCAAATAAGGAAATAATTAGATAGAAAAATATGGAAAGAATTGCAGTCTTGCCATAACTCTCCATCTTACATCCTTATAAATAGACGTGCTCTCTCTCATATTTTAGAAAAGATCAAGACATTGAAGCTTCAACAGCTCTGAAGATCAAGCTTCAAAGCCCTTCAGAATTTCTTCAAGTCTTCAAGCATCCAAGCTCCGAGCTCAAGATCAAGCCTCAAAGCCCTTGAGAATTCTTCAAGTCTACATCAAACAAGACGGTTCTTCGATCACGACCTCAAAGCTCCAAGAACATTCGGACATTCAAGCTCCAAGCTCAAGATCAAATCTCCAAAGCCCTTGAATTCCTTGAAGTCATCCACACATTCAAGCTTCCATCATTTGTTAGAGCTCTGAAGATTCAAGCCTTTAAAGCCCTTCAGAACTCTTCAAGTCTACATCAAGCGAGACGGTTCTTCAAATCAAAGCCTCAAAGCTCCGAAGAACATTCAAGCTTCCATCAGCTCTGAAGATCAAGCTTCAAAGCCCTTCAGAATCCTTTCAGTCCACATCAAGCAAGATGCCTCTTCAGATCAAAGTTTCAAAACTCTGAAGAACGCTCAAGCCAAATCCACAATTCATCAATCTACTTCTACCAAATTGAAGAAGATATCAAATTCCAATTTGAGACCAAGCTCCAAAGCCCTCAAATCAACATCTGCAAATATGCCTCTCCTTCAACCAAATTGAAGAAGATCTCAAAGACCGATTTGAGAAGAAGCTCCACAGCCCTCAAGTCAACGGTCACAAATTCGTCATCTTTTTCCAACAAAATTGAAGAAGATCAAGCAATTCAACTTGAGAAGAAGCTTCAAAGCCCTCAAGTCAAAATCCGTCAAATTCGTCGTCATCTTCGCAAAGACCAACGAAGATCTTGCCGTTCAATTCGAGAACAAGCATCAAGCCCTCGAATCGAACTCTTGAAGAGAAGAATCAGAGGATTATTTTCTTTCATTAGAAATTGCTACAGAGATTGTAAAACCTAATTTCTTACATCAATAAAATCAACTTTGTTCAAAGCATTTTTCCGTCTTTTCGCATGAGACTTGAAATTTGTGTGATACAAATTTTGGCACGCACGTGGGGACAGTCTCGCCTCTCATCTCTTCTCTTTCCAAATCAACTTTGAAGTTTACACATCGTCAAATATGTCCGGAGAAAATAAGATCGCATCTTCCACGACACCAAGTAAATCGTGCATCATCTCAAGCATGTTGGGGGCAAAAGAAGTCGACCCCTCGATGGGTGAACAAGTGCTCATGCAACCATCCATTCTTCAAAGGTCGACAAAAAGCAACAAATCCTGTACCTCCCACTCCTTGTGAAGATCTACACTTCAAGTCTCTTGGTTACTCTGATGACGAAGTCATGCCAGTGATGATGGCGCAATCGTCTACTCTTGAGGAACAAATTGCGGCGTTGACCAAGACTCTTGAAAAGCTTGTGAAGCATGATGAACGACAAAAAACTCAACTTAAAGAGCTTTCAGATAAGGTGGATCAAGTGAGAACGTCAAGGTGTAGCGCGAAAAATTTGTCCAAATCTATTACTGAAGAAACTCCACATGAAGTTCTCAAAACTTCGCCTAAAGCTACTAAAAAAGAAGTCCTCAAAACCTCGCAAGAAGCTACTCCAGAAGAAATTTTCTTAGTTTCACGCGAAGGTATTTCACACAAAGTACTCAAAGTCTCCACAAACTCAAAGACTTCAAGTAACAAAATTCATGTCTCCAGTAGTGGATTGATCCCTGTTGATCAATTGAAAGAATTCATCATGGGGGCAATTGCTGAAAAGGATGTGAGGAGTTCTCAAATTTTTCGGTCATACGCTAAGCCATACACACGGAGGATAGAACAACTGAAGATGCCAGAAAACTATCAGCCTCCAAAATTTTTGCAATTCGACGGAATGGGCAATCCCAAGCAACATGTTGCACACTTCGTGGAGACATGTAGCAAGATCTTTGAACAGATGGAGATTTGCTCGTCAAACAATTTGTACGGTCATTGAAAGGATATGCTTTTGATCGGTACATAGACTTAGAGCCAAATTCCATAGATAGTTGGGATCAATTGCAGGATTTCCTCAATAGGTTTTTCAAAGACAAGGCGCATTGTCAAGATAATCGAACTCAAAGAACACTCTTCAACAAGAAGATGAGTCGGGTCATTGACTACATCAATAGATGGAGAAGCTTGAGCCTCAATTGCAAAGATCGCATGTCGAAGCCTTGGCCATTGAGATGTGCACCAAAGGAATGTGTTGGAGCCTTCAATACATTTTGCAAGTCATAAAACCAAAACTTTTGAAGAATTGGCCACACGAGCTCATGACATGGAGCTTCTTTGTTGCAATTTCGAAAAAGAATATGACGGTGATCCAGTGGCAAGATGAATGGCGTCAAGAAAACTCTTCTTCAAGTGAATTAAAAGCAAGAGGAGAGCCTTCCTTGAAGAGTCTCGATACTTCGTTGGTTCACCAAAATCGGAGTACAACTACGATGAGGACGAAGATGAAGCAACGTCATACTCGATCACGATAATCTTTGAGCCTTCAAGCCTCATAGCTCCACCAACTCGGCAAGTTAATGCTCAAAGAACATCAAATTCAAACGTTCTCCGGATAAGAGCATAAACTGCCTCCGCCATCTTCGAAAAATTGAAGATTCTACCCCTCCCCGACGCATGAGCCTAAAAACTGCGAGTTGCTCCATGACACATGAGCATAAATCGCATGTTACCCGGCCCGCATGAGTTTAAAATGTGAATAGCAAATTCAAAAAAAAAAATTCAAAAAGGAAAATCAAAAATATGAACTACGTTTGACTTGATCCCATCTTGGGTACGAGGCGACTTGAATTTTAAGCTCAATCGTCCAAAAACAAAAACAATTTTTAATTGAACTACGCTTGACTTGATCCCTTTGGGGTACGTAGGCAACTTGGACTAAAATTCCTAGTTCAATCAACCAAACAAAAAAGAAGCAACATGTGATGGATTGTATGGACGGATTGTTCAAGTGACTTTTCAAAGAACTAGTACATCCTTAATCTCATAGTTAAAATTGAGACTCCATGCGCCCTGAATAGTGCCATGTCAAAGTATCTCCTTCAACTTCGTGGATGATTGAAGGAATAAGAGTTGATCCCTTGCCATGACTTGTTTCTCCTTTGATGCCTTCAACTCCATGGGTGATTATCAAATAAAGTCGCTCCCTTGGATTGGCTGCCTCTTCTATGATCCCTCAAACTTCATAGATGATTGCACAAGGTAGAGTAGTTTGTTTGCATTGACTTGCTTCTAGCAAGCTTCAACTCCATGGTGTGGCATCAACATGCTTCAAAATATGGCAGGCTTCAATATCTAGCAAGCTTCAACTCCATGGTGTGGCATCAACATGCTTCAAAATCTGGTGTGCTTCAAAATCTGGCAGGCTTCAATATCTAGTAGGCTTCAACGCCATGGCGTGGCATCAGCAAGCTTCAATATCTAGCAAGCTTCAACTCCATGGTGTGGCATCAACATGCTTCAATATCTGGTGGGCTTCAAAATTTGTGGGCTTCAACTCTGTGGTGTGGCATCAACAGGCTTCAAAATCTGGCAGGCTTCAAATTCTGGCAGGCTTCAAAATCTAGCAAGCTTCAAGGAATTTCACAACACAAAACTGGCAAGCTTCAAATTCATGGTGGGCTTCAAAGACTTCCTGGTATAGCATAGACTTGCTTCACTATCGCGGCAACCTTTGCGGATCTCTTCCTTGGCAAATTTCAACTCGAAGAGGTAGAAGCTGCGGAGCCTTAAACTCAAAGAGCATATTGCTGCGAAGCTTTAAACTCGAAGAGGTTGTTGCGGAGCCTAAAAGCTCGAAGATTCGGCGGAGCCTTAAAGCTCGAAGAAACAGCGGAGCCTAAAAGCTCGAAGATCCGGCGGAGCCTTAAGCTCGAAAGAAGCAACCAATTGCAAAGAACCAAATCTGCAAAATAAAAAATAAGGGAGAAAAGCAATAGTCAGAACCAAGAAAAAAAAAATTAAATCATGGTTGTGTTAACGAATCCAAAGCACGACTACAAAGAAAGAAAGGCCAGAATGCTAGCCGGAGTTTTGGCCCTGCCAATTAATTGTTCGGTGGTCGATGTCGAAGTTCTTGACACCTGCAAATAAAGAAATCAAGCACTCAGTATATTGACATTATGCAAGACGAAACAGATGACTTTGTGGAGTAAGGGAAAATATTCAATATGTTGCTCTGAAACGGAAGAACAAAAAAATTGGTACAGTGTTTCGAAAAGGGACAGGGTACTAAGTTTGTTTTCTTTCAAAAGAGAAAAAGGCCACCACTTCATGCATTCTTTCCTATTGGATGCCAAAATAAAAGGTAAACAATGCTACATATCTTGACTGCACGAGGTTAAGAAAATTATAAAAGTCCAGTTCATGCATGGGCTGTGATGCTCTAAAAAACCGTTGATATTTCGTTGTGCAGTAATCCAGCAAGTCAAGGGTACATAAACAAAGGTTTGTTACTTCTCTAGAGATGACACGAAAAGTAAACCGTGCAGCACAGAGTGTTTAAGAAGAGGAAGCAAAAAAAGGCCCAGCTGTTTTGTCCTACCGTTGATAATTCGGAAAAATGGGTACGCAACCAAAAAAAAAAAAAAAAAAAAAAAAAACTGATGCGAGGTGACGGACTCGCAATGGTGAAAGAAAATTGATCTGTTGCTTTTGCATGGACGTAGCATCACGTGGATAATTTTCAAGAAAATTGTTCTGGTTCACGTTGCTTTGTTTGTTGTGGGTTAATGCTTGGAAACGGATATAATACATGGCATCTACTTGGTACAATAAGGCAATAGAACAGAAAAGAAGCTGAAGGACAAAGAGGAAGAGGACTTGACCTGTTACTTTTCAGCTAACAGGCTCCCAGTTATGAAGATTTGCTTCTCTATTGCTCTTAATTTATAAGGCAAGATAACAATTTCCTATTCTAAATAGAAGGCAATTGTGTTCAAGCGGTACAAAAGAAAGGCGGTGGAAGGCTATCACGATGGGCCCTCTAATTTTCTTATGCTCCCAAAAAGAAATTCACACGTTCATAAATTGCCAAAGTTTCCTATGTTTAAGACTTCTCTAGCGGCAAGGAAATTATATTCCTACCCCGACTCGGATTCATCTCAAGCGGTGGAATGCAACTTGGAAAGAATGGAAGAAGCCAATATCAAGCATAATTATTGACCGTGCTTAACAAATTTTGGCAAAAATTTGAAGCCGAGTATGAGTCGGCAAAGCAAATAAAATATATTATTTTGGAATCACGCGTGGACTCTTGCATGGGCCAAGACAAGATTATTCATTGGGGTGGAATCATATGTGCATGAGTCTGGTCCATACTCACTTGACGTGGGTTTCAAAATTGAGCCATCCCATTCCTTAATTTGCATCAAATATTAGCTCGGTCTATGGGTTAAAAACTCGAATTAAGTTACACATCAAAAAATGTCAAGGCAAAGATCGCCAAATACCCAAGTTGTCGACATCAAATCAAGTCCAACTTTTCAATGGAAAAATCAAGTCGAGTTCATTCACCAGAAAGGCTTTTGGCAATCAAATTCCACTACATCGACGCTTGGAATGAGAAACTTTTAACTCGGTCTCGAGTTAAAATTTTGCAAATCAAATTGACACCAAATGTCAAAAAAAAAAAAAAAAATATTAATTGCCGAATACACAAATTTTCGGTATCAAATCAAGTCAAAAAGTCGAGAATCACTCATCCTCAAGCATGAGCAACTCTCGAGGGGGCATCTGTAGACACGTAAAATTTCTGGCCTATCACAAGCTGCCACGTGTTGCTAGGGCACATAAATTGGCTAATTAAATGTTGCAAGTGTCACAAGTCAAAATCAAAGTTTTACGGACGAGCCAATTAAATGCTGCCAAGTGTCCGTAGGTCAAAAGACTAAGCACGATAAATGGCGAATCAAATGATGCCACGTGTTTACAAGTCAAAAGTCAGAGATATGTGTGAGGACCAATTAAATGGAGCCACGTGTCAAAATGATGCAGTTATTAATTTATCAAGTCTGGCCAATCAAATTGTGCCACTTGGTGAAATAAATTATATATCTCTTCATATATAATTATCTTTCTTAAAATAAATAAGAAGAAAGATATTTATTAAGTTTTAATTATTTTCCTTTAAATCAAATAAGGAAATAATTAGATAGAAAAATATGGAAAGAATTGCAGTCTTGCCATAACTCTCCATCTTACATCCTTATAAATAGACGTGCTCTCTCTCATATTTTAGAAAAGATCAAGACATTGAAGCTTCAATGACTCGAAGATCAAGCTTCAAAGCCCTTGAGAATTTCTTCAAGTCTTCAAGCATCCAAGCTCCATGAGCTCAAGATCAAGCCTCAAAGCCCTTGAATTCTTCAAGTCTACATCAAACAAGACGGTTCTTCGATCACGGCCTCAAAGCTCCGAAGAACATTGGACATTCAAGCTCCAAGCTCTGAAGATCAAATCTCCAAAGCCCTTCAGAATTCCTTGAAGTCATCCACACATTCAAGCTTCCATCAGCTGTTAGAGCTCTGAAGATTCAAGCCTTTAAAGCCCTTCAGAACTCTTCAAGTCTACATCAAGCGAGACGGTTCTTCAAATCAAAGCCTCAAAGCTCCGAAGAACATTCAAGCTTCCATCACCAAGATCAAGCTTCAAAGCCCTTGAGAATCCTTTGGTCCACATCAAGCAAGATGCCTCTTCAGATCAAAGTTTCAAAACTCTGAAGAACGCTCAAGCCAAATCCACAATTCATCAATCTACTTCTACCAAATTGAAGAAGATATCAAATTCCAATTTGAGACCAAGCTCCAAAGCCCTCAAATCAACATCTGCAAATCTGCCTCTCCTTCAACCAAATTGAAGAAGATCTCAAAGACCGATTTGAGAAGAAGCTCCACAGCCCTCAAGTCAACGGTCACAAATTCGTCATCTTTTTCCAACAAAATTGAAGAAGATCAAGCAATTCAACTTGAGAAGAAGCTTCAAAGCCCTCAAGTCAAAATCCGTCAAATTCGTCGTCATCTTCGCAAAGACCAACGAAGATCTTGCCGTTCAATTCGAGAACAAGCATCAAGCCCTCGAATCGAACTCTTGAAGAGAAGAATCAGAGGATTATTTTCTTTCATTAGAAATTGCTACAGAGATTGTAAAACCTAATTTCTTACATCAATAAAATCAACTTTGTTCAGCATTTTTCCGTCTTTTTCGCAGACTTGAAATTTGTGTGATACAGTGACGTTTGGATATTTAGAGCTTGCCATTAGGTTTGCTGTTTTTGAAAGAGTTTTGACTTTTTCAAGCACTTTAGCTATCATCAAGATATTAATCTTTTGTTTGGCTGAAGTTGATTTGATTAGAAATTGTTAAATTTTACAATTTGAATGTTTTCTTTCCTTGTAGGTCTTCAAGTATAAAGAGAAGATTGATGTTTCGTCACTTATTGTGAAGATGGAGAATCGTAGATTATGATCTTCGCCGCTCGTTGGAACTTAGTTGAACCATTTTCCTTGTCACTTCGTTTTCTTATTTTGTGGTATGAAAGACATGTAGGCTACTTAAGTTGATTTGATTAGAAATTGTTAAATTTTAAATCTGAATGTTTTTTTTTTCCTTGTAGGTCTTAAAGTATAAAGAGAATATCGATGTTTCGTCACTTTTTGTGAAGATGGAGAATCGTAGATTATGTACTGCCACTTGTTGGAACTTAGTTGAACCGTTTTCCTTATCACTTGTCTCTTTTTTCATTTTGTTTGTAGTTGGAAGCTACTATTTTTTTTTGCATTTCTTCTATGTGAAGTAAATATGTATAGTACTTGTGTTTTAGATTAAACACCATTTCAATTTTGTATGGAATTTGGTGAATGTATTCTCGTTGGGTTCATAGCAATATGATAAATTTAGATTTTGTACCAAATGAGTTGATTGGATGCTATTGATCAGGTCAAGGAATTGAAATAAATTTGCAAGAATGCCATAAAAGAGTGTCGTTTCGTATATAACGGAAACCAATGCTATAAAAATGATAACGTTCAGCAAAATGCTATAATAGAATGTAAAGAGATAACGTTAAAAGAATGCTATAATAGATTATAAATAGATAACCTTCAGAAAATGCTATAATAGGTGATTTTTGTTGTAGTGTATGGGCTCCTTGTGTAAATAAGAAAACTTAATCCCACCCGGATTCTATTCTTATTTCACAAATTATAATTCACACCACTAAAGAATTATAATTGCACTCCCATCTCTATCTCGATTATATTTCGAGCTCCAAGTTATTAAATACTTATTAATCTCCCTACGTTAAGATTACAGATACCCGTTGATTAAATGTCGATTACTAACACAAGTGATGTATTTACTCGCCTCAGACCAACCCATTTTTAACTCAACCAAACCCATGTGAATATGGATTAATGCATGTGAGTTCAATCCATATCAACCCATATTACAGTATGAGCGGGTTGAGTTGGGTTGGATACTTGGGTTGAGTTCATGAGTTGGATTGCCAATCACGATCTCTAATAATTAATGATTACTGTAGTATGTGGCAAACCTACAACGAGAGGTGGCGAATTTATTAGCATGATGTGGCCATTCAAGATATCAAAAAAGTGCATTTTAATAAAGGGTAAATTTCACTGACCTCCCCTGAGGTTTCTGACAATTACAGGGACCTCCCCCAAGGTTTCTGAAATTTCACTGACCTCCCCTACTTTTGAAAATAAATGTCACATACCTCCCCTGCCGTTACTTTACGCCTAACGGTGTTAATTTTGTTGGTGAAATGACGTTAATGCCCTTAAAATTTGAACTTGGCTTTATTTTTTTTCTTGTTTGAGATTGCATTAAAATTTCGAAAGGCGTGAAAAAGTAACTTAATTGTTTACTTTTTTCTAAGAACTTTCTTTTCTTTGATACAAAATTATTACTATTTTTAATATTTTAGTTCCCATTAGATATATTTTGACGTTTTGATAATAAATAATCACCATCAATGCAAGCAGTGGGCTAAGGTGCTTATTGATTTGATACTTTTTTCTTATTATAAAAATGTGAAAATATAACTAATGGGAAGTAAAATATTAAAAATAATAATAATTTTGTGCAAAGAAAAGAAAGTTCTATGGAAAAAAGTATATAATTAAGTTATTTTTAAATTCCTTTCGAAATTTTTATGTAATATAATCTCAAACAAGAAAAAAAAATAAAGCCAAGTTCAAATTAAAGGGCATTAACGTCATTTCACCAACAAAATGAACACCGTTAGGCATAAAGTAACGGCGGGGGAGGTATGTGACATTTAGTTTCAAAAGTAGAGGAGGTCAGTGGAATTTAAGTAACCTTTAGGGGAGGTCCCTGTAATTGTCAGAAACCTCAGGGGATATAAGTGAAATAAACCTTAGGGGAGGTCCCTATAATTGTCAGAAACCTCAAGGGAGAGGTAAGTGAAATGTACCCCTGTGTGACATTTTTCAGATTACTTTCGATCAGTATCAGTGAATTAATTTTCATATAAAGCATCCATGTACCTCGTACTCGATATCCCATATTCCCATGTCACCCGTCCAATGTGAGACATGCAGGAGAATATCTCTAGCTGCTGGTCAGTCAGAGTATTGTTCATTGAGGTGATGTGAGCTAGCCTCCGGAGCCTGAGATAAACTTGGGTGCATCTCGTGGTACACACAATTAGGGTTGGACATGTCTGATATGAAAAATAAAATAAATTTATATAATTGAGCTAAAAATAAATATTTTTATGAGTAATTTTATTCATTAGAAATTAGTTTGACGATCTGTCACGTAAAAAACATAAAAACTTAGCTAAAAATAGGATTTTTTTGATATGACATGACAACACGAATTCGACACGATCCGAACATGACACGAAAGATTTGGTGAGTTGAAAAATATTGTGAGAATTCATAAATAAGATTTTGATACATAACACTAAAATGACACGAAATTACCTATTGTCCACCCCTACCCACAACGCCCCATCATAGTCATTCAAAGTGTTTTGGATGTTCAGGATTTTAAATGCATTATTACCGGTAAACACTTACCGGTAAGAGTGTATTTAAAATCTGGACCGTCCAAAAGTATTTTGAAGGTCAAGATGTGCGCTACATACCGTACCGTCACATCTTACCTAGCCGCACCCAAGTTTTTTTCCTCCCCTGTAAATGTTTCTCCCCTTTCCCATTGATTGGTTGATTGGGCCCAAGTAGTTTCTATCCAGCTGTCAGTATGGGGCAATGGAAAGTCTAAGTATCCAGAAAATTGTCCAAAATTTGAAACCAGTGACCCAGTTTCACTTCAAACTGGGTCACTGGTTTCAAATTTTGGGTGCATGTTCTGAGTATAGAGAACTGCTAATGTGGCAAATCAATTACAATGGTAGTAGTATTAGTAATTTCCCAAAGTCATAGCAGTTCGAAATTTTCTTTTAACGATTGATTGACACGCTACCAGTTGGTGTGGGCTAGTAGTTGAACCGCCGGTTCTCAGCGGTTTCAACTAATGAGGCCGGTTTTGATATAAGAGTGGTTTTTGTGTTAGTCGGACAAGAGCAAAGGCCGGTCAACGGTGTCAAATTGTCCGATCCGGCATTTAAACATTGGATTATAAATGCATAACAGTTTAAATTCACCTTACAATAATGCCTTCTCAAACTATAGCTTAGATACACACCAACTATGGGGTAGTAAGAGCATCTCCATGAAGCTCTCTATTCGTACTGTTTTGGCTACTCTCTATTGGTCATTTGGGCTTGCTAGTAGAGTGCAAAAGAGACTAGTTATTCCCTATCTCTCTCCTCCTATTTACCTTTTTGTCACTTAATTCTATAGGTAGATATTTAGAAACAATAAAGCATTTGAGTAGAGAGTAAGAATAGAGAGTAACTTGGAATTCATTATGAAAAAGTAAATAGCTAAAGTAGAAGCTATCCTTTTTTTATATACTTTTTGCTTGGTAGTGTAGAGAGTAGTGTTTTGACGATCGAGATGTGTGCTGCGTACCGTTACACCTTACTTAGCCACACCCAAGTTTTTCTCCTCTCCCGTAAATGTTTCTCGGCTTTTCCATTGATTGGTTGATTGGGCCCAAGCAGTTGGCAGTTGCTATCCAGCTCTCACTATGGGGCAAGTGAATTGCGCCACTGATTTCAATTTTTGAGTGCATTATTTGAGTATATATATAGCACTGCTGATGTGGAAAATCAATTACAGTTGTAGTAATAGTAGTCGTAATTTCCCAAAGTCATAGCAGTTCAAGATTTTCTTTTAACGGTTCGATTGACACGCTACCAGTTTGTGTGGGTTACTAGTTGAACCGCCGGCAATTTCACTAATGAGGCCTGTTTTGAAATAAGAGTGATTTTTGTGTTAGTCGGACAGGAGCAGGGGCCGGTCAATGGTGTCGAATTGGCTGATCCGGTTTTTTAAACATTGGATTATAAATGCATGACAGTTTAAATTCTCCTTACAATAATGCCTTCTAAAACTATAGCTATAGAAAAGATACACACCGACTATGGGGTAGTAAGCGTATTGCTTTGACCGACAAGGTGACTAAAAATAAGACGAATGAAGACGCGTCCCAAGCGTAGGACTCTCGACCAGTGTAGCACAATAATTCCGGAAGTACCGGAGTCGAATCACAGAGACGACTTGAGTGCTTGACTCAAAAGTGTGAAAGTGCAGTTTTAACTGGTTCTCAGGTAGCCACCCCTTGGTTTGATGGAATTTATTAACTAATTAACTAAGCTAGTTTAGTTGAATACGAATTAATGAAGAGAGCACAGCTGAGGGATCCCGGCGTCCACGACTAGTCTAACCAATATTTACTCGGGCCACAATTCCTCTTTTCTCTGATTTTAGAATAAAAGAAAGGCTTCCTAACAAATGCGCACCACCTGTCACCAGATTCCGTGCGCATTCGAATTCCGGTAATGCCTGGGTTTGTCCGTTAGAAAAGTTTCTGTTTCCTAGAATTGCTCGAAAACTGAGTTAATTCGGCCCCAAGGTACATATTGTTTAGCCTAGACGCGTGGCGCCTTCGCCCCGCAGCCGCACTCGTAACGACTACTCACTCATGATTATAAGGATTGCTGAAATCAAATTAAAACTAAATCTAAACATGTTTGAACAATTAAATATGAGAACAATAAAAAAAAACGATACCGTAAATTTCAAGGGAAAAGGTGAACTTGATTGTTAATACGCGAAATCCAATCCACAAGCAGAAATTCTGAAACTAAACTTGGATGCGAAACGCTGAATGAGTAACTCTGAAACCGTAGCCGAAAACTTGAAAACACAAAACCTAAGTAAAATTCGTGGAACCCTAATCTGAGTTCTAATAAGAGTATTTATACTAATCTAGCAATCCCAAGGAAAAACAAACGGAAACGAAAATATTCTCCGCGGATAGACCAAACGGCACCGTTCACTATGCCCATTAACCGCTCGGTAGCGCTACCTAGAAATAGGGGTAGCACTACCGCTTTGCTCCTGTGCGGCGTTGACCGTTGCTCCTCGCGTTGACTGTTGACCTCTAATACGCCAGTAGCGCTACACCACTTTTCGTGTAGCGCTCAGGAACCTTCTGTTCATTTTTTTGGACCTTTTGTGTCAATCTCAAGCGCTCCAAAGAATTAGTGTAGCGCTCCCGACGGGTTTCGATCACTTCCATGCAAAATCCGCTCAATTCCCCTCTCGGCCTACGTGCATGTACTTCCAATATCACGAAATCGCACCCACAACCTTAGAATACCTGCAAATTATTTTCAACACACCAAAAATACCACGTGCATATATCAAATGGAAAACGAAGCTTAAACGCACGTCTAACATGCTAAATCACCCTACTTAGGCGCTCAAAAACAAGCTTTCTACGCGCCTATCACGTATCTCCAAGAAGCTCTCTACTTGTACTCTATTGGCTACAATACCTAACCAAACTCAAATTTCTTGTTCCAAGAGGCTCTCTACTTGACTAGTTATTCTAGCTTTGGCCATTTGGGCTTGCGATTAGAGTGCAAAAGAGACTAGCTACTCTCTATCTCTCTCCTCCTATATGCCTTTTTGTCACTTAATTCTATAGGTAGATATTTAGAAACAATATAAAGCATTTGAGTAGAGAGTAAGAATAGAGAGTAACTTGGAATTCATTATGAAAAAGTAAATAGCTAAGGCCCTGCTTGGATGGAGGAGAAGCCTCCCGGATTAGTTTTCACCCCCTCAAAACCCTGGGCCCCACTGTTAATCCACCGTTTGGCAACACCATGAAGCAGCCGGATAACTCTTCACCCCCTCTTCCGTTATACCCCTCCGGGGTCCTTCTCCCGGATAATTTTTGGGCACCTCCCAACCTCCCCAAAAATTATCCGGCTGTAGAGGGGAGGCTTTTTGTCCATTTCACCCCTCCTTATCCCCTTCCTCCATCCCCCATCAGCCTCTTCCCTCCTTTCTCAACTATCAATTCCAACAAAACAAACAAATAACAGATCTAAAATTCCTCATACAGTCCGATTAAAAAAAAACAAGAAAATTGATTTTGTTTTTTTACCTTCCTACAAATCAACAGTAAATTGGACACAAGCACAATAGGAATTGATCATACTCTGTCCATCGAACTTCCAAGCATCGCCGGATCCACTTCCAAGCATAGCCAGATTTTATACCCGTTGGAGATTGAAATCGATCAGAGCAATAGTGATTTGTTGAAGAGAGAGAGATAGAGATATGAGCAAGTGTTCTAGCAAAAATATGTTGAGACGGATAGAAGGAGAAGGAGATCGGTTGTGAGAGAGAGAGAGAGGAGATGAACTGGTGCATGTATGCAGAGAGAGAGATGAATGGGAATCATGGGATGGGTGTTTAGAAGAAGAAGATAAGAAGTGTTTTGGTGTGCATGGCACGTGTACCACAATGCAAGTGATCCAATGGTGTTGCTGTGTGTGTACTTTAATTTGATGAACTGAAAACATTTTTTTAAATAAAATTAATACAAAAAATTAAATTTCAATGAAATAAATTAATATAGCTTGAAATATTCTGAAATTAATTAAAGAGATTAAGTTTTGCAATTATATAATTAATTTAACTCATAATCAAGTTTGGGACAGCACAAGGGCAAAAGAGTCATTTAACAAATTTTTCCATCATCCACCCCCTCGTATTTATAAAACATCCAAACCAAGTTAAAAGTTATCCCCTTGTTTAATACATAATCCAAACTATCTACTTTTTTATTCCCCTTCCATAAACATCACATAAATGTGGGCCATCCCTCCAAAAATAATACCCCCTCTTATCTTATCCCCCCTCCATAACTTATACCCCTGAAAATAATCCTCCATCCAATCGGGGCCTAAAGTAGATACTATCCTTTTTTTATATACTTTTTGCTTGGTAATGTAGAGAGTAGTGTTGGGATGCTCTAATGTCATCCTATTTACTACTACAAAAAGGTCTAAAGATCACGCTTAAAAAATAAGAAAGATCTCAGTTTTTGTAAAAACGTGATAAAAAATAAGAGCTAGATTTTTTTATCACGGTTAAGTTTATAAACTGAGATGAAAAACACTTTTAATCTCGGTCATCTAAAAAACGTGATTAAAAATAAAAAGGAAATTAAGCTTTAATCTCGGTTCTTTAAAAAGTGTGATTGTAAGTAAGAGAATATATCTCGCTTTTAACAAGGACCGAGATGGAAAAGTTTTTTTGAAAAAGCGAGATGAAAAGAAGTATTTTGACCTATAAAGTGTGATTGTAAGTAGGAGAATATATCTCGTTTTTAACAAGGACTGAGATGAAAAAGTTTTTTTGAAAAACCGAGATGGAAAGATGATATTAAAAATAGACCCAAAATAAATCAATTTTTTTTGAATAAAGACGAAAAAAATACACCATTTTTGGTTTATTTAAAATGTCAATTTTTGCTTCAAATCGAGTTAAAAAGTTTGAAAGGATAGTTGAATCCCTGGAAAAAATTTCACGGGTTATTCAAAAAATTTATACAGCGTCCAAAATGAAGAAAAGCGCCAAACGAGACCGCGCTCCAATCCCGCTGTCATTTCGAAATTTCACGGGTTACTTACTTTCCCAAATCCCAGTCTACTAGGGTTTTCATAGTGGGTCTCCTTGTCACGCCCTCAATTTTCAAAAGATAAATATATATAATCCACGTGGAGGTCAACGCCTCCCACGGTCAAAGTCAAAGTCTCACAATATGACTCACAAGGTCAAGGTCAACAAATTACAATAATCTACGGGCAACCGTACCCCAAATGAAATTTATAGGTGTTAAGTGTAATTACAAACCCTTAGTCAAAAGTGAAATCAAGTTAAGTTACATAATCTTCTTATCAAAATAACAAATGCCAAGATAATGAAGTAACTCTTCCGTTTAGCTTTCAAAAGTGATGCAAGCACACGCTTCACGCAAATCAATGTCATGCTCCTCCGTGCTTGGTACCTGAAAACTGATAGGTTGAGCTACACTAGCCCAGTAGAGAAAATTCTACCAAACCTAAATGCAATGAGACGCATGTGAGTGATAGACAAGGAAAAAATATAAGTTACGTGACAAGGATTAAGAAATATTAATGGTTAACAACCTTTAAACCGACACATAAGCTACTGGATTCCGTTTACTATCACCTCTCATGCCCAATACGTGACCAAAATGCCATAAGTGTTCCCAAAACATTCATCTCATACTTCTTATCCATTCTTTTCATTCATTATACTCCGGGCATACCATAAAGGCCCCGTGTCACTCCCGGCACGCCATATAGGGCCCGTGTCACTCCGGGCATACCCTTTCGGGCCCCGTGTCACTCCGGGCATACCCTTTCGGGCCCCGTGTCATCATGCTTTACATTCACAATTTCATTTAGCAAGTTCCAATCTCAACCTCATGTCAATATAATCCATGCGTCATTATGTAACCCACGTTTCACATTATCTTTCCAATAGTGTCTCGTAACCACTACTTAACATAAAACATTACCTTGTCTCATTCTACGTATTGTGCCCCCATTAATCCATCCAACAATCCACTACAGATATCGTCTCACGTTCCACAATCCTCTATTAGTGTCTAAGTGTTACCGGAATGAGAAATCAAGTTTTACAAGTGAAATATGTAATCAGGAACCAAGCAAGTGCAATAGAAATGACATGAACACCAAAACGAATTCGTAAACACAATCTGTAAAAAAAAAAAAAGCCCGAGCGGGTTCCAGACAACAAGCCAGAAATAGCTCAAAAACTCAAATGTAGGGGAAACTTCACATGGACACCATTTTTGTTGCAACCACGACCCAAAATCAATCCAACAAGCAACAAATAGGTTAAGTAACAACTAATTTAAGCAGGAGGTAAACAATAACCATAGATCAAGCTCTAATCAACTCAATGGGACTATAAGATGGGTTAATCAAAGGGGTTTTTATGAAACAAGGGAGATTAATCACTTGTGAGAGCCATACACACACAATACATTCAATTACACTTAGGAGAAGTAGGAATTTCCCTACCAAGATGGGTTTTGAGCAAAACCCTAGAGTACCCAACTGATTTTGACCCCAAACTCCAAGAATGACCTCTACCGAAGCTCCACTACGCGTTCAAGAGACAAAATCAAGTAAAAAACGAGTCACAAGGGTGAGGTTACACTCACAATCAAAGAGAGAGAGGGAAAAACATGGGTGAAGAAAGAACAAGACCCAAATCAAGAGTTCTTACCTCCTTGAGTGCAAAACCCGAAATCCAAGGGAGAATCACGAATCCAATGTGTAGATCTTGAAGTTTTGAGATGTATTGAGGTTAAAATCACTAGGTTTGAGGTGGGGGTGAAGAGAGAAGGTAGATGGGTGATTTTAGGGCTTGGTTTCGTGGTTATGGAGTGAGGAAATGGGTATAAGACCCTATTTATAGAGGGCTGTGTCGGGCTCAAAAATCGCAGAAAAATGCACCTGGATACCGGTATCAAGAAAAAGCCATACCGGTATCTAGAGTTTCTGATATCTCAAAATGAAGCTGGATACCAGTATCAAGAAAAACCCATACCGGTATCTAGAATTTCTGATGGCTCAAAATGAAGCTGGATACCGGTATCAAGAAAAACCCATACCGGTATCAAGACCTAAAATTTCTAAATTTCTACCACCTTCACCAATTCGAACCCCGATCATTACGAACACATTTTTAACATCTCTAAACACCCACACAACATTGTAATACGTATTCATACCATTTACTTAACCTCCGGTACACCGTGATATACACACACACATAATACTTAGAAAGAAATATATTTCAAAACATAAATCAACTCATTCACATTAATTAAAATGAATAAGAGATAAAAAGAATTTTATGGAAATTCCGAGTCTTTACATTCTACCCTCTTTAGAAAAATTTTGTCCTCAAAATTTGATCAACAATGCGATTCGAGCAACCACATATAATCATGCATGATATGCAACATGTACTCAATATCATAAGCTCATAAATGAGATGTTTAAAACAAGGAATCATACAGATCAAACGAGAAATAAAGCCGGATACTTCCCTTTCATCTCATCCTCTCTTTCCTCCATCAACTCTTTACTATCGAAATTATTTCACACGCCTGTACTAGTTACACGGTTTTACTCTTAATACTCGTTGGTTCACGTCAAAACTGTGTATCGGTTTCCAACACAAACTCAGATCATTCTAAGATATGAAACAATTAGATTCAACTTGTCTCTAAGTGCAAACAATAACTCTAAAATTCAATTCTTTTCTAATCATAGGTCCTCTAGGCTCACTATGCATACTAGTCGTCTACTCAATCCCTCCACTATTGCATTCTGCTCGGAATCACAATCAATTTAAAAATCCCCCAAACACTTCACCCCATAACTCATTATTATCTTAAGTTTTTAAATGCAGAATTTTCCTTACAAAAGCCAAACTTTCAACCGTACCCTTTCAACACTAACCAGGAAAATCAACATTGTGCATTAAACCTGGATTCATCAAACTACAACCGCTCTGACGATACCGAGATAAATTAACCGCAAAGACAGCACTACAACTAAGCTTCTAAAGGTTTCGATACCAAATGCACTCTTCTTGCATTCAAATGCTCTAACATACCCATATTATAACTGTAAGTTTTGTCCCTCCATACCAAACCATCATCCGCCAATCACTCGAAAGTCTAATTAATCAAACATTCAAGCTTTCCTTCTTTGGGTTATGACATCGACATTTTTCCTTAGTCACATTAGTTACTAAGTACCTTTACAGCCTATTCCATGTACTTTCTTCTTATCACTAGACAAGAAACAAAAACTTCTCGAAACACCGTAACTCTTTTTGCTAAGCAAAGTACCATTTCAATCCTCAAGACACAATACAGAAAGTAATACTAGGGGTGGATATAATCCATCAACATTCTCTTGATCTCCACTGACATCCTCGGCTAACATCACTAACTTTAACCATTTTATGTGTTTTAATCCACCTTTATCTCCCAAAACTTTAATATGAGACTCTCTCACCTTTAAGTGCTACTAGGCAACTCACTGGTTTCACTAAACATGAGCATATTTCCTTTCACCAATTCTCTCATCTATCATTACGACTACCCAAGTAGAGCAAACTATCTATACATCGCAACTGTCATCACCAAGGTCCAAAAGTTAACCCATGTTCACATCAATTTCTCGGAGATGTTGTAGTCCTATCTACAGTGTCTATGGGCTAACGAACTTAAACATTTACGAACTATGACCCCTGAATCTCATACAACGCGTAAAAGAAATAACTTCCCACAAGGTTTGGAAATAAATCCTCAAGTATTCCGCAAGTTCGTTTCGCTCCCTTAGCATACCACTCGAGTTCTCAAAACTAAATCCATCCTCCTAACCAGCACCAAAATCCCTCAGCTCTAACTATTTTGTCTAATCTGTTAGTTACGAGAGTTCTAACCTTTTAAAAAAATCTCAATTCTATTACCATTGTGAACTTACATGGTCTTTCCTAAATTGACATACAAATCATGCCCCACATGACTTCCTTTAGCTCAACACTTTACTTCATTCTATCAACATACAAGGAGACCACCCAACTCATCTTTGTAACAGGAGCCATACCAATGTGATATTTACCCATCATACTTTACCCCACTTGAGTCCTGAAGTTTACTTAGTATTACCCCTCTCCATAAACCATAGGGCAAATAATCCCCACACCCAAGCTATACACACTCCCAACGTGTCAAAGTTACTACCACTATGAGTAGCTAGGACGATAAACAGGTAAACCTTAAACGCCCACTTTTACTCTTAGACAAACTCTCTTCAACATATTTCTAATCTCGTTCGAACTTCGTACTAGACAATCGAGTCTCAACCCCTGACCAAGTTTGCAAACCTTCTTTTAATCACCCACCTGAACCATCCATTCACTTCTTAGCTCATCCTCATCAAACCTCATAACGATCTAATATTCGGAAGGTACATACACATCCTTCTGACATAAGTTCAAACATTCACCTGTAACACTAATCATTGGCACGTTTACAAAATAAAGTCCAAGCTATACTCAACTTCTCTCAAGTACAATTACTTCGAAATAAAGGGAATGACCGTTAATCGACTCACCGACCACACCCGGAATCAACACCGACATGGGAAGAACCGTTACAATTCAATTTGATCCAAACTGTATAACTTAAACTCCTCAGAACACTACGGTTTATCATTACCAATTATATACCCCCAAAGCATAAATTTCAATCTCCCAATCCCTTTTTCCTCTGATTTAACACTAGCTTTATGATTCTACATGTCATCTCTTGTTCCTTAGTTCCAACTAACTGTCAAAATCTAAATACAACATTAGTCATCAATCAAGTTCTCTTAGTACAATCCGCATATCCAATGACAATGTCAAGCCCGATGTCTCCAAGATATCCTCATTAAACTTTGGTCACTCCAAACAAGATTTCTAACACACACACCCAAGGATTTCTAAGACTAGTCTGAATGACATTCCACCTATAATCTTTACTTGACACAAAAACCTCAATTCATAATACCCCCACAGTTTCTAGTTAGCAATTCCCTGGTCGTAACCTTCAATCCACACATAACATGCATCACAGCTTCTAATTCACTAACTATTTCACATCCTGCAGACCAACTCTTTTCACAAATTCCAAGACTGACAGTATTTCCAATATTTAACTTCCAAACTAGCGTCCTACATATTTTCCCACAAATGAGGTTATCCACCACAGTAGCACACAGGTTAAGAGACCCAAAATGATTAATAAACAAGGGGACTAACAATTTATACCCATCTACTCTACGACTAGTGAATTTGCCTCACTCACTTCTTGACACTCTCATACTCCTGACGTTCCTTACCACCACAAGCTAGTATCACCAAAAAATATTTAGAATCTTACCACGACATCTCATGCTTCTACTCAGCGGTCTTATAAGCAAAGCTGATCCATGGCTTAAACAACTCATCTCTATAAAACTATGAACAACCCCAATTACTCACTTCCCTACCTATTGCGGTTCCAATTTACTAGTAGAAGAAAAATAACTCACCCATTACCCATCTACCAATACCTAATCAATTACAAGCTAAGCCAACTTACCACCTCATCAATGGCAATACCCCTGAGCCTAGTTGCCTCAACAAACATATCCTATCAACATTCATTATTGTTCACCCCCAAACAAAATCTCACCCTCAAGGTATTTCTCTTAGATTAAGAATATCAAATCTCATCTCACACAAAAACACATAAACCCCTAAATACAAGGGTATCCGACCAGCATTTAAAACTATTAGAGGCTCTCTGGGAAGTCAAACTACTTAAACCAAGTCTAATCTCTTTAACTAGGGGGTGTGATCATCTAATCAACATCCATGTCCTAACACATCTCACACCACACATAGCCTATTTCTATTCTTAATAACAGTGCCACCTAACTCAGTCTCATGATTAAGAATTCTAGTAAAATACATGTACCGGATTCTCACATCTTATGAAAAGTTCATTTCTATCAATGTCGTATTCAAAATCTTAAGGAGATATTACTATAATTACCACATCCAAAACTTAGCTCCCACCATTAATTAAATCTCAAATAATCAACACCCAGTCAACTGGGGACCCCGAACTTCAATACGTCAAAACCACCAAAGCCACCAACTCTAACTACTATTAACCCACAGCAAGTCATAATGGTACAACAGAAAGTAGAAAGAACCAACAAATAATATGCAAGGTACGCACTTCAGAGAACATTTCAATACTGCAATCATATTACGCTTTCAGCACTTAAATCACATGAAGCACATCACATTAGCAAGGTAAGGGTGTAACATAAGCACAAGCATCGACAATTTCTCTATGGTACGCACATCTTTATACACCTTCGCAGTCACAAGTGGTCATAGAGTGACATTAGAAGTTTGTTTTGAAGTGTGCTGGCCAGTCACTCTTCAAATCAATCTTCCAGGTCGTTCCTAAACCACCACGACACAATAAGAGAATACTCACCCAATTTTTACTACTCGACACATAATTTCTATATTCGGCACATTTACTTTCTTACGAAGTTAAAACCTTCCTCCTTCAACTCAAGTAAAAAAGACAATAGCTTGATGAGGTCAAAACCTCCAGTCTTCCAACGCTATCCCAACACGGGTGTACAACTCCACATGATGCTAATTAAAACTATCAAGATGCTACCCAATGCTCCACGTTCATGAATGTCACACTAGCACACACAATGCATGAGAAAACATTTTTCGTGAAAAATCAATGCAATGATTTAAGCCCCGAGACTTTACGTCTCCCCACGGTCTCAAAGTTTTCGAGCCTAAGGCTCTGATACCAAGTTGTCACGCCCTCAATTTTCAAAAGATAAATATATATAATCCACGTGGAGGTCAACGCCTCCCACGGTCAAAGTCTCACAATATGACTCACAAGGTCAAGGTCAACAAATTACAATAATCTACGGGCAACCGTACCCCAAATGAAATTTATAGGTGTTAAGTGTCATTACAAACCCTTAGTCAAAAGTGAAATCAAGTTAAGTTACATAATCTTCTTATCAAAATAACAAATGCCAAGATGATGAAGTAACTCTTCCGTTTAGCTTTCAAAAGTGATGCAAGCACACGCTTCACGCAAATCAATGTCATGCTCCTCCGTGCTGGGTACCTGAAAACTGATAGGTTGAGCTACACTAGCCCAGTAGAGAAAATTCTACCAAACCTAAATGCAATGAGACGCATGTGAGTGATAGACAAGGAAAAAATATAAGTTACGTGACAAGGATTAAGAAATATTAATGGTTAACAACCTTTAAACCGACACATAAGCTACTAAATTCCGTTTACTATCACCTCTCATGCCCAATACGTGACCAAAATGCCATAAGTGTTCCCAAAACATTCATCTCATACTTCTTATCCATTCTTTTCATTCATTATACTCCGGGCATACCATAAAGGCCCCGTGTCACTCCCGGCACGCCATATAGGCCCCGTGTCACTCCGGGCATATACCCTTTCGGGCCCCGTGTCACTCCGGGCATACCCTTTCGGGCACAAGCTTTCGAATTACACTAGATTAGATCACGGTTTTTCAACCGAGATTAAAAGTAAAAGATCACACCAAAAGACCGTGATCTTTGTACCTTTTTGTAATAGCGCGCACTTCACAATTCACCTGTTCCTGTACACCTTTTCCCCGTGTCAGGTCGATAACCGTCCATCCACTCCTCCCTTGGGTGCATGTATTTCACTGAAAACCACCTTCTCCTTTTCTTTTCAGATCCACTCGTTTGCTTTGCACGTACATGATCTTGTACTTGTGAGATATACAGCTACTCTTTGTGGTTCACAAGGCATAAGCTGTGGACAAAAACATTTGCATCGATCAGTGGGCCTTCTAAAGGACATCCCAAAACTCTTTTGACAAACGTCTAACAATAATGTTATACACACCATATCAAGACTATACCATACACAACATCTTGTGTTACAATATTATATAATTGATAATGAGAGAATAAACACTTTAAAATTACTTTATAATCACAAATTATATATGTATTGCTACGCAAGATTCTATGTCCGGTGTTGTATATGTAGCATTATCGAACATATAAATCACTCTCCAACAGAAAAGTTTTGTCTTTTTCGACTTTGGAGAACCCACAAACAAAATGCTAGTGACGTTTCAAATAAAAGGAGAGGCTAACAATCCCTGCCGTGCTGGGATCGACATGTGTCAAAGTCAGGGTGGTTGAGTTGTAAAACTGGAATAGCATTCGTCACCAATGCTGCGATCATCTGGTTACACAACACTTACACAAAAGGTCATGGGATATATATTTAATCCCTACGGCATCATTATCTAATTTTATTTTTTTTGGTACTTCGGAAATTAAGCATCATTATCTAATTGACATGAAATGAAACTAGGGGTTTCCTCTAAAACAACATAATGAAAATTACTCCATAATTGAAAAGCATTTTTTGCTAACAAGTCAGCACACTTGTTTGCTTCCCTTGTCACTGGACGGAGATCCCTTGCATTGCATTTGTCCATCAATTCCATGCAATAAAAAATTTACCACACTAAGCGGATGGGTTGGTATTTCCTGGCTCACCCCATATATCCATTATCAGCTTAAAAGAATGAAAATAAGTTGTACAACTATTTGTTATAACTTTTTATAAATTGTAAAAAAATGCTTACGCTGTTCGCTTTAATTAGCTGCAAAGTAGCTTTTGTAGATTGTCCTTAAAGATTAAGAGAAGTTATTTACCTTTTGGGATTCTTTTGTTCATTCATATTTTAACAACTTAGAGTAAGCAAAAATAAGCTTCAAATTAGAGTTTAAAATAATCTACTTTTTTTTGGGTCAAATAAGCTAGAAAAGTTATATAAGTAATTATTTGTAAGTGTTAACAAACACCCTTCATTAGTTTTTGAAAGCAAATAAATTTTTTTGAACAACAAAAAAAAGATTTTATTAATCAAATATAGAAGATACAAGATTAAACAGGACAAGAGGAGAGCATTAAAACGAGGAGCGGAATTCCAACGAGGTTGGCACCCCACCCGACAACAATTATTTGTCTCATGAGACCCAAAGGAACAACCCTAATGCAAAGGTTCGCAAGAGGCCAACTAACGACACCCAAAAAAGATCTCCCCATCCCCAACAAGGGAAAAAAAAAAAAAAAAAAAAAAAAAAAAACATCCCAACATCACAAACAAAAATTTGGACCCTTCCTTTCCTCCCCTCCTCGGCCAACATGGCTCGAAAATGCGCTTCCTTCATTTGGGCAATCTTGCTAATGACTTCCTCTTCATCACCATCGTGACCAATTCCTATCGTCTTTTATAGATTACCGCTTAATTTTGCCTTGTTTAGAAACATGTTTTTGGAACGAACATCAATATCCTCCATTTGAGCAATCTTACCAATGATTTCCCCTTCATCACCGTCTACTCCTATGCCCAACATCTTTTCAATATCCTGAACCGATTGAGCCTCATTTGGAAGGATTCTAACAGTGCCTTTGTATATTCTGTCATTTTGTTATCTTTATTATTTTTAACATGAAATTTGTATTTACATATTTTTGAACATAAAAGACAATACCGAATGTACACTCACGTGAATAAATAAACAGTATATATATATTTACAAATCTCTCTCGATAAATATTTGCACACATATGTGTTTTTGTTTTTATTTTTTATTTTTCGAAAAAGAGGATAACTAAATTACTAATTCTTGGAGGACTGATTCCTCGCAAAGAATGGTAGTGTAATACCGACAATGGAAGTCCAGTGATTTTTGTAGAACATAGTTTAGGCTTTGGGCTACAATATAGAAAATCCGAAATACATGCGAAAGTCAAATATAAACCGAACAAAACATGGAAAAAAAAAAAACATTAAAAGTGTGGTGGTGCTGCTATACACCAATGGCATAGTCAAACTTGAATACTAAAAAATTGCTACATCAGCTTTTGATTATCCATTTAGAAATTGTTAAAAATTTTGGTCATAGGTTGGTGTGTTTTGTCCATAATAAAAAAAACAAACGTCCACCCATTACTTTTTCAAATTTCGATAACCAAAACTTACCGCATCACTTTTTCAAACTGCAAAAGAAAAGTGTGCAACAATTTAAAAAAACATTTTTGTTGAAAAAACAATTTTTATGGAAGTATTTTGAAAAAACCAGCTTTTGGAGATACATCTTTGGAAAAAAAAAGGTTTTTACTTTTTGTTGCAAAAAAAAAAAGTTTTGTTCAAAAACTGTTAAAAAAAAAAACTGTTTGTGAAAAAATATTTTTGTGAAAATAATTGTTCGAAATCATTGTTGAGAGAGAGTAGGGTTGGTCATTTCCTCCGACCCGTTTGAATCCAATCCAATCCTCGATCTGAACAGATCGCCAATATGGAGATCTGTTTGGAGATTGGATAGGATATGGAGATTTTTTTTGAAAATATTTGGGGATCGAATAGGGGGTGGAGATAGGCATGTCCCCGCCCCAAATCCACTCCGAATCCGTTCCCCGATCCATCCCCATCCCTGATCCACCCCGTCCCCGAATATAGGGGTTTATTAATGAGTTATGAAACTTTTGGGTCCCACTAAATTTTCTTCAAACACATGGGGTCACACTAAATTTTCTCCAAACATTTTATTATAATTAAACTTTGTAATACAATAAATGTGATTAAATAAGAAATGCGTCACTATAATTTGAATACATCCCAACTAGGTTGACATCTACTCAACTATCAATCATATGCATTCCTAACACAAAAAAATGCAAATAAAATCAATATTTTTCCAATTGAGCCGTTGATTTTGTTGTTCCTATCGATGAAATCAATTGTGTAAACTTTCTTCTCGATCGAGTTTAGAAAGCTTGTCGATCGGGACCCAATTTGAGTTTTTTTAATGATACCTTCATCCGATTAAATGCCTACTAATATGTGATCCACTTAATTTTTTTCATGACTGATGGATACCCTAATATGCTATCTCGCTTTGGTTCCTTTAGTTTTCAAATTAAAAATCTAGTTGATACAACTTGAATTGAAACTGGCAAACACTTACGCTTACATATGGATACCGTGCCGTACCGTGCCAACGATAAACGTACGGTGTCTGTGCCGGCCCGGCCCATTCGACACCTCTACTTGTAACTTGATTTTAGCATTTAATTTGTAACTGAGATTCTAGACTTTTAGTAATTTTTTAAAAAAAAAAAAAGATGATTGGATCCCCAAATCCCCGTAGGGATCTCCGTCCCCCATTTGGAGTGGGGATGGAAGAAAAAAATAAAGTCTCATTGGGGATCGGGTCGGGGATGAATATGGAGAAGGGGTTTGGGGATTAGGGGTGGAGATAGTACTCTAGCTCCGGCCCCGATCCATCCCATGCCCATCCCTAGGTATTCTTCACAATTCACATGTTCCTGCACCCCTTTTTCCCGAGTCATGGTCGATAACCGTCCATCCACTCCTCCCTTGGTGCATGTCTTTCACTGCAAACCACCTTCTCTTTTTCTTTTCAGATCCACTCGTTTGCTTTGCACGTACAAGCTGTGGACAAAAACATTTGCATCGATCAGTGGTCTTTCTAAAGGACATCCCAAAACTCTCGACAAAAAACTCTTTTGACAAACGTATAACAATAATGTCATACACGCAATATCAAGACATAATACTAGACACAACATCTTGCGTTACAATATTAAATTGATATAGTAATTGATAATGAGAGAACAAAAACTTTAAAACTACTTTACAAGCACAAATTATATATGTATTGCTACACAAGCTTCTATGTTCGGTATGCGGCACATGATTGCCGGTATGCGAGGGTGCCAACCTAGTTGCGATGCTCGTTTTTCCGTTGTGATACCGCGTGCTTAGGGTCCTTTTAATCTTTGTAATCCGTTTTCAAAGGTTAATAAATTCTCTTTCGCCGATCAAAAAAAAAAAAAAAAAATCAATGTTCGGTGTTGTATCTTGATGTTGTATATTTAGCATTATCCAACATATAAATCACTCTCGAACAGAAAAGTTTTGTCTATTTCAACTTTGGAGAAGCCACAAACAAATTGCTAGTGACGTTTCAAATAAAATGAGAGGATGACAATTCCTGCCGTGCTGGGATTGACATGTGACAAAGTCTGGGTTGTTGAGTTGTAAAACTGGAATAGCATTCGTCACCAATGCTGCGATCATCTGGTTACACAACACTTTACTTTTCTTTTTCTTTTTTATTTTGGTTAAAAGGAAATATTAACGCTAAGCACAAAAGGTCATGGGATATATATTTAATCCCTACGGCATCATTATCTAAATTGACTTGAAATGAAACTAGGAGTTTCCTCTAAAACAACAAGTCAGCACACTTGTTTGCTTCCCTTGCATTTCATATAAATCATCCATGTACCTCGTACTCGATATCCCATATTCCCATTTCACTCGTCCAGTTAGGGTTGGCCATTTTCTCCAACCCGTTCCAATCCGATCCGATCTCCGATCCGAACAGATCGGCAATATAGAGATCTGTTTGGAGATTGGATAGGATATGAGGATTGTTTTTGAAAATGTTTGGGGATCGGGTAGGGGATGAAGATAGACATGTCCCCACCCCGAATCCGCTTCGAATCTGTTTCCCGATCCATCCGCGCCCCGCTCCGCCCCGTCCCCGAATCCCCGAATATAGGGGTCTATTCATGAGTTCTGAAACTTTTGGGTCCCACTAAATTTTCTCCAAACATATGGGGTCACACTAAATTTTCTCCAAACATTTTATTATAATTGAACTTTGTAATACAATAAATGTGGTTAAATAAGAAATGCATCACTATAATTTGAATACATCCCAACTAGGTTGACATCTACTCAACTATAAATCATAGGCATTCCTTAAGATAAACACAAAATAAAAACAATATTTTTCCAAACGAGCCGTTGATTTTGTTGTTCCTATTGATGAAATCAATTGTGTAAACTTTCTTCTCGATCGAGTTTAGAAAGCTTGTCGATCGGGACCCAATTTGTGTTTTTTTAATGATACTTTTCATCCGATTAAATGCCTACTAATACGCGATCCACTTAATTTTTTCTACCACTGATAGATACCATAATATGCTATCTTGCTTGTGGTTCCTTTAGTTTCAAATTAGAAATCTAGTTGATACTTGATACAACTTGAATTGAAGCTGACAAACACTTGCGCTTACACATGTATACCGTGCCAGCCCATTCGACACCTCTACTTGTAACTTGATTTTAACATTTAATTTGTAACTGAGATTCTAGATTTTTAGTAATTTGGATCCCCGAATCCCCGTGGGGATCCCCGTTCCCCATTTGGAGTGGGGATGGAGGATGAAAATAAAGCCCCGTTAGGGATCGGGTAGGAGATGGATATCGAGAAGGGGTTTGGGGATTGGAGGTGGAGATAGTACTAATTAACTTTGGTTATTCCATTATAAGCATTTTTGGGTCACACATTGCTACTTTAACAACATTTTCCTTTGGTCAAGGGATTAAGGGGTTTCAACGTAAAATTGGTTATACTTCAGCAATGGGAGCTGAGGTTTGGGCTCCAAGAGATGGTTTACAAATGGCTAGGGATCTTAATATAGTGGGTCTCGATCAAAGTGGAAATGGATGCATCCCAAGTGGTGTCCTTATTTAGTTCTCAACAGTTAAACCATCATCCTCTCGATCAATGCTATACTTTGCGATTGCAGGTACTTTATAGAGAGTTGCCAAGCTAGCTTACACCCTGTTCGGAGAGAAGCAAACCGTAATGCGGACATCCTTGCCAAGAATTCCTTAATTAGTTTATGTAATTTTTATTATGTTTCTTTAGGGTAACCTCCATTGTTTCTGGCACATCAATTAGCCGATGATTCTGTAGGGATTAAATACCCAAGACTATTTATGTTTAGTTGATCTATAGTATCTTTTTTTTACAAAAAAAAAAAAAAAAAAACATTTTCCTTTGGAGTATACTATTGGGGTAACCTAAAACTAAAACTACTACTAATAATCCTTTACCCAAGATTTGCACAGTGTCTATTTCAAATCATGGAAAAAGTCACCTAACCACAAATAAAATATTACGCATAACCACCACCAAAAATTGAAAACTGCTCTTCCATCAAATTTCACATGTTTCTTATTGTTCATGGTTCTCTTTGCTTCTCCTGGACGCAATGTAATACTGTATTTAGGAAAATGATATAATGCTTGTGCATAATAATTAATGTCCTCAGAGATAAGTACCTCAATTATCATACTCTCCAATCTTGGCCTTGCACTAGGAATGCCTCCCATACTTGGCGTAGTATCATTCACACTAGAGACATTATTAAGGAAGGTACTAAATGGAGTATTGGAGATGGCACTACCGTGGATTTATGGAATGATTGGTGGTGTGGTGAGGGGCCTCTAGCCAAGAGACACCCTGGACCACACACTCGGAATAACACCAAGGTTGAGGCTATTATTGATAATGGTATGTGGGATCTTGATTCCATTGATAACATTGTGGATTCCATATCTCGCAATGACATTTACAACACGGTGTTACCCAGCTTCTCTTCAGCTAATGATCATCCTGCTTGGGTGGACTCTTCTAATGGGAATTGCACTGCTTCGACAGCGTATGATTTTATTACCAAAGAATGCAACGATAGGAAAGGATGGAAGTGGTTTTGGAAACTTAAAACACCCCAAAAATTCAAAACCTTTCTCTGGCTTATTCTTCATAACAAACTTCCTACCAACCTCCTCCGTGCTAGGAGAGGAATGAGTACTTCAGAACTCTGTCCTAGATGTAACAATTCCCCGGAAAATCTGGAACATTTGTTTAGGGAATGTCCCAAAGCCATTTTACTTTGGGACAAAATCCCCTCGGGTCAGTTGATGAGAGCAAGATTTGGAAACTCCTTTGAGGACTGGATTTCGGCAAATTTGAAAAAAAAAAAGTTTTAAACTTAGGAATGGATTTGCCTTGGAACATCATTTTTTGTACCACTATTTGGCAAATCTGGAAGGATCGAAATAGGAAAAGTTTTGACGATTTCGACTCGATTCCAGATGTAAGTTCCAAAGTAATATTCTCCTATGCTACCGAAATCATGGAGGCTTTCAAAACTTCTCTCAATACTGACCCGCCAAATCATAGACTAATGACATGGTTTCCACCCTCCACAGGTATTTTGAAGCTTAATTCAGATGGGAGCTGGTTTCAAACCACAGGAAAAGCAGGATTTGGAGGTATTTTTAGAGATGAGAGAGGAGACTGGGTACTGGGATATTATGGAAGAATGGCAGCAAGCTCGAGCTTGGAAACAGAAATATGGAGTGTATACAGAGGACTAACCATTATATTGGAGAAAGGACTAACCAATGTCCGGATCGAATCTGATTAACAAACAGCAGTTGTACTTTTTAATGATGGAGCTCCCCCGAATCATCCACAAAGCAACATCATAAACGATGGGAAATATTTGCTCAACCGAACGGGAAGCTATCTCGCTCATATTTACAGAAATGCGAACCAATGTGCTGATTTCTTAGCCGGTTTGGGAACAGAGCAGGCAGAAGATTTGGTGGTGTCCGAAACACCACCCTTGGAGATAAGGGAATTCATGCAAAGGGATAACCTTAATCTCCATAGGTTCACATATTAAGCTTGGTTTTTTACTCTCTTTATCTAGTTTATCTAGTTTATCGTTGTATCCAACTATTCGCACTCCTCATGCGGCTTGATACTATTGCTTAAGTTCTAATATATTTCCGAAGTACCAAAAAAATAATAATAATTAATGTGTAATCGGCAAAAACTTCGGAGCCTTGCCTTTATGTCGGCACCGGATGCAAATAATGGTGTGTCACGTGACTCACATTGTGAATGGTGTAAATGAAAAAATTAAGATCTTCACCATGACGTTTTCTCATAAGTCTGCTGTGTTTTTGTGTACTATGCATACGATTAAAGTTTTTTTTTCAAGATTTTAGGACTGCAATTTTGTCTTAAAAAAAAGTTTATTCCTATATAGGCACACGAGTTCTACTTTTTGTTAACTTAACGGAAAACTTAGCTTACATAATGCACAAAACACATGGGAGTTATGTGTAACAAAAAGAAGTTCACGCACGAGATTCACCCGCACATCAACCAAACCACAGAAAGTATAAGTCAAAGTTTGTCCAAAATTTTATTTTGCATCTTTTGAGTAATCAAATAAGAATTATTAGACGAGAGAATGGCTCTTGTGTAACGCGGCCAAATCCCTCAAATATTTATTACTAGACTAGAGATGTCGGACAATCGTTTATAACACCACACAAAAAATGTGAGGAACAAGAAGACTGAATAAGAAATACAAATCACGTGTGAATCAATCATGGCTTTGATAGGTGTCTGGTGTACCTATGGGGGAATTATTTACTTTGTTTTGTTAGGCTAATCTTTTCTTCATGTCAAGTTGGCGTTGTTTTGAGTCAATCATGATTTTTGTTTTATTTTTTGGATATTCTTACGATTATTACAAAATGGAAACACTAAATTTATGATATGAGGTGTTCAAGGGTGGACTTGGCTTTCGTGATTTCGAAGCTTTCCATCTTGCAATGTTAGCGAAGCAAGGATGGAGACATCAATCCAGGAAATTCACAATTTAACACATTATGTATATGCTTAAAACAAAATACACACTCTTAATGATAAAAATAAATAAATAAATAAACTAGAGACACAAAAGCATCAGTAGAAATATCATGTTCTGACTTTTCTCTAAACAACAATCAACTCTATATCTTAAAAAATTAGAACATATGTTTGTAAATAAATAAAAAATAATCCATGGGAACTATTTTCCAAACAATTTTTTACAATAAAAACTAATATTTTTATGTGTCGGTTTAATTTAGCTTGGCCTAAAATATAGAATTCGCAGAGAAAAGATGCAATTGTGACATTTTATATATTTTCGTATTATTTGGTCGCATTTATTTAAACTAATATATTAAAATTTGAGAATATGACTAGTTAATAGATCTAGTAGAGATAAAGTAATTTTTGAACACTCTGTTCAAAATTGTTAGAGCCACCACTGAAAGCAGGACACACTACGTACATTAATGATACGAGAGCTTGCGATAAGTAAGCCACGAATTTCCCAAAAAAAAAAGTAAGCCACATCCAATAACAACTTGGGGTAGCCATAATGCCACAACTCGATTTTTCCTGCCATGAATATTTCTCAAATTTCCCACTTTTACCCTCACCTAGTGGACAAGCAAGCCATCATATTCTTTTTTTTTTTTTTTTTTTGGGTAAGTAAGCCATCATATTCTTTGTTCAGTACATCTCTTTTTTTCTCTCTCTCTCTCTCCCCCACATTTTTCAAATTAATTGCCTTTTCCTCTCCTCCCTTTTCCCACCCTCTATGCATAATTCCTTCTTCGATTCAAAATCCCTCCACTTCGGAGCACATCGCGATTCCAGAAGCACAAATCAAAAGGCGAAACATGCTTATTTGATGAGAATCAAAGAAATTACAACAAAATGTTCGAGTCACCGCGAATATACAAAATATGACAGTATGTACAGTAAAATAAAAAATGCATCCGTAAATGTGCATATAGATAGCGACGAAGGGAGTGCTTTTCGATTCGTATTGATTATGTCTCCATAAAAGTTTAATTTACAAAGTTGGATACCTAAATAGGGACGGAGGGAGTATCTTTTCGATTCCTAATTGTTTTGGGTTTATTACCCTCTTTTTTTGTTAGTATCATGGTTTATTAGTTCATTCTTCGTAATGTTTTCATGATCTATATATATACATATAAAGTGCATATTAAATAGCAGCACGTGTGATATTTTTCAGATTAATTTCATGTAGTATTAGGTAATTAGGCCTTGATTTCCATTTGATTTTATTGAAACCCCATTTTAATGGGTTGATTTTGATTTGTTAAAATGGATTAATTTTAGTAAATGAATTCAATATTTGCTAATATCAACATACTTGATTTTATGAAATTTCTAAAAAGATCAAATGGAAACAAGCCGGTATTTGACATTGATTTAAAGCTTCCATATATGTACCTTGACCTTGATTTCCAAAGACTTCCATATATGTACCTCGTACTAGATATCCCATGTCACTCTTCCAACGTGAGACACGCAGGTCGGTCAAAGAATTGTGCAGTCCTACATCAAACCCAGTGACGTGAATTGTGTCATCGTAATCAGACCCAAAGTCACCTGCGTCACGCATCCGAGTACCTTGTTTTCTTGGCTGTATGCAGATCCACTATTTAAATTTGATGTTTGTTGTAATCAGACCCAAAGTCACCTGCGTCACGGGGCACCTTGTTTTTCTTTGCAGATCCACAAGTTTAAATTTATGTTTGTTCTAATAGTAACATTTCTTTAGACCTACAATGGAAATGTCTATAGTCTAATTATGGAAAAATTAAAAAAAATAAAAAAAAACACCCACCGTCCATGAGAGGAAGTTTAGCTATAAATAGAGAGTAGATAACATGCATGCCAGTCATAACAAGAGCAAGAGCAAGAGCGAGAGCGAGAGCGAGAGAGAGAGAGAGAGAGAGAGAGAGAGAGAGAGAGAGAGAGAGAGAGAGAGAGAGAGAGATGGAAGTGTGTCAAGTGCTTCATATGAATGGAGGGATTGGAGAAGCAAGTTATGCAAGCAACTCATTAGTTCAGGTATATATGTTCGTTCAATCATCCCCCTATTTATTTGTGAACTTTGTTATGTTTATGGATTAAACTACCCTCAACTAAGATTTAATTGAAGTATTACTCCGAAATTCATGGTCATTGGTTAATGTATTTCATACGAGGAACTACTACAAAAATGCATAAAGATCACCGTCTTTTGGTGTGATCTTTCACTTTCAATCTCGGCCGAAAAACCGTAATCTAACCTAGTGTGATTAAAAGTAAAAAAATTCTCGCTAATATAGGCATCCAAAAATTGCCTTACCTTACAAACCTTGCTTCCATCTACATTTGATCGTTTGACCTCTTGCACAAAACAAGCAACACCTATCCACCCCACCAATTATGCATTTCATTATGTTGTTGCACTGTCTAATATATATAATAGTTTCTATAGGTCTTTCACTTGACCATATTAGTTTCTTGAACATTGAATATGATTTTCTAAGCTTTATGTACTTTTATAGTTTCCAATCTTGTTTGAGAAATTTAATTTTCGGTTACAAAAAATTTTTTTGGTTCATATTCTATGAGTTTCTGACAATTTTTTCTGGGTTTAAAAGGAATGTCCCATCTTCCAATTCAACAAAATTTCCTTCTATCAAAACATCTAAATCCCTCTTCTCTTTCTCAGCATAATTATGATCCTCCAACTCAATAATTTTCATCAAATTGAAACTTTTGTCTCTATAAAATTTTACTCCCAACCGTTCTCCAATATCCATCACATTATGAGCTTTCTTTTACAAGACAAAAAAAAAAAAAAGATCTCAGTTTTTGTAAAAACGTGATAAAAAAATTAGAGTTAGATTTTTTTATCACGGTTAAGTACATAAACCAAGATGAAATACAAGTTTAATTTCGGTCATCTATAAAACGTGATTAAAAGTAAAAATGAAACTATCTCACCTTACTTACAATCACACTTTTTAAATGACTAAGATTAAAACTCTTACTTACAATCACACTTTTGAAATTACTGAGATTAAAGCTTAATTTTATTTCTATTTTCAATCACGTTTTATAGATGACCGAGATTAAGAGGCCGTTTGGCCCCCTATTTATCAACTTATTGATTTATCATTTTTGCATTTTGGGTGTTTGGGAGCAACACTCAGAAACTACTTTTCCAAAAATCGTTTTTCCATTTTTCCATTTAGAAGCCAGAAATCAAAAATAGGTTTGGAGGTGTTTTTTGATTTCTACTTCTCATTTTCCCTTCCAAAACACATTCTGCACATTTCTTCCAAACACTCCTCCCATATCCAAAACTCATTCTGACCAAAAGCCAAAAAACCAAAAAACCAAAAAGTCAAAAATCAAAAGCTAAAAAGTAGGCTCCCAAACACCCCCTAAAATTGTCTTTCATCTCGGTTTATGTACTTAACCGTGATAAAAAAATCTAACTCTTATTTTTTAATCACGGTTTTACAATAACTGAGATCTTTCTTATTTTTGAGGCGTGATCTTTATACCTTTTTATAGTAGTTAACTTTCATAAAGCGCTTGGATACAGGGCCTGTTTGGCCTACTCCTTTTCTCATTTTTAGTTTAGGGTGTTTGGATGCCAAAAACAAAGAACATTAAGCTAAAACTCATTCTCAAAATTTGACATTAGAGAGAAGTCAAAAGTTGGTTGTAGGAGTTTTTTGACTTCTCATCTTTCACTTTTTGACTTATCATTTTTCACTTTTCTATTTTGATTAACCAAAAGACCGACAAAATGTATTCTACATATACCTCTCAAACACTACTCTTGTTGCAAAATGTATTCTACACATTTCTCTCAAACATATTTACCAGATTCAAGATACGTTCTGGCCATAATCCAAAAAGTCAAAAAAATAAAAAATTGAAAACGAAAAAAATGAGCCTCCCAAACACCTCCCACAAATTTGTTTAAAACTATCCGATTCACATGTGTCCCTTACGACAGATGCGAGGCCCATAGACATTAGACTATTTTGTCTTTGCATTTTAAACTGTATCTGCAGCATTTTTAATATTTGAGTGCAGTATATAGTATATACTATATAGTGTGAACGGTTTCGCCCATAAACGACATATCATGTCAGTAAACAATTTGTTCTCATTGAAATTGATGCGCATAAGTCCAGCTGGAACCTACGAGAAAGGTTGTCGGGAATATTTCAAATACTTATGTTTATTGCTCAGTTAGCTTTTACAAACTTTTGGCCTTGGATCATCCAGTTCAAATCATCTTTCACACATACAACACGCAATCATTAAGAAAAGATTTGTATTTCTATTTACATCAAGGCATAGAAAATTTGTTTCTTACTGTTTTCTTCTATTGGTTTGGGCAGAAAAAGGTGATAACAATGACAAAACCCATAAGAGAGCAAGCCATAGTGGATCTCTACAACAGCAGCAACAACCCAACGACACTGTGCATCGCCGACTTGGGCTGCTCATCTGGCCCAAACACTTTGATTGTGGTCTCTCAGCTCATGGAGACGGTTCATTTAACATGCAAGAAACAGGCCCATCAGACACCGGAATTTCAAGTCTACTTGAATGACCTTCCGGGAAATGACTTCAACATCATTTTCAAGTCTTTGCCCAGTTTCCAAAAGGAAATGAAGAAACACATGGGTTTAGGTTTTGGGCCTTGTTTTGTGACAGGAGTCCCTGGTTCATTCTATGATAGGCTTTTCCCTGCCAAGAGTCTCCATTTTGTCCACTCTTCTTACAGTCTCATGTGGCTCTCGCAGGTAATTTTTAGATCAAATGAAAGATCATTTTTTGGTAAACGTACGTCCTTAATCTTTTGATCAAAGTTGTTTTCTTAGAGAGAGTCTACTAAAAAAGTGAAAAACAGTCGATTCCCTCAAGTTTTCTTAGCCTTTTTTCATTGTTAATTCTGATCGTTGAACATTCGTGGTTCACGCGGTTAAGACAAACAAGAAAAGGAAAACAAAACGCAAACCAAAAGAAGAGAAAATGTACTAAAACGAAGTGATACTCTGCAAAAATTTAAGACATCTCAAACAGGGCTTTAGTACTACCATACGTGAACATCCTTTGGACAAAATATATGGTTCATTTTTCTTGCTGTGGTTATAGATTTCTATTTCTTTTACCATTTATGTTGATGATACTACTACACTTCCAATTGTATAATCAATGAGGTTATTGATTTGCAATTCATCTTGTCGTTCAACACATAAGGTTCCAGCAGGGTTGGATAGGAGCAACAAAGAAAACATTTACATAGGAAGCACTAGCCCTCCAAGCGTGCTTAAAGCCTATCATGAGCAATTTCAGAGAGACTTTACGTTGTTTCTGAAATGTCGTTCCGAGGAAGTGGTGACGGGTGGTCGTATGGTATTGACAATTTTGGGGAGGAAAAGTGACGATCCAACTTCCAAAGATGGCTGTTACATATGGGAGCTTATGGCCATGGCTCTCAATGAACTGGTTGCAGAGGTAAATTAATACTAGCTCCATTATAGAATAACTTCTTGTGTATGGATCTCTTTATCAATTTTGTGTTACAAATGCTTTATTGACAATCCCCAATTAGTTGAAAGCATCAAAATATTTCTAGAGAGAGAACGTCCGACTTCTCTCTAACCTCTTTTCTTCAGATCTGAAACTTCCTTTGGGGGGGGAAGGCTCCCCTCCTCTCCGCCTCCTCCCCCTCCCCTCTTTCTCCCCTTTCTCTCCCATCCCTCATCCTCTCCCCATTGGTGTGTGCACGCTGCCCATCTTGGGTCACTTTTGTAGCTCCGATTCTGGTACTGGCAGTCCGGTCCTCTTGTCGTCCTCCATTGGCAGTGTTTGATCCGGCAAGCTTGGTGCGGTTTCCGGCGCGGCAGAAGACGTCTCGGGGTGGCCTGGTGTGACGGCTAGCGGTGGAGTAATAAGGAGGGTTTCAAAGAAAGTGGGTTTTTGCCGACTTTTCTCAGTCGGATGCTCGTACCAGTCTGGTTTATCACAGATCTGGTGGGTTTGGTGGTGGGAAATAAGCGACTCAATCGTTTCTTGGGTGACTCGGCTTGACTCGGTTTTGACTCAGTGTTGCAGCTGAGTTGGTATTGGGTTTCAGTCTAGTTTTCTGGGTTTGATTAGTTGTTATTTGTGTAGCTAGTTTTCTTTTTTTGCTTCTGTTTGCTTGGTTTTGTTTGATTACATGTGGGCTGTGTTGAGTAATGGTTTGAGTTGGGTTCCCTCGGGGTTCTCTACTACTAGCTTTTGATAGGATTCATAGTCCCGTCCCGAAGGTGTTGAGTCTGCTCCGGCAGGTGTGTCTGAAAGCCGGTAGCCCTTGAAAGCTAAACCAAGCCGTGTTCATTTCAATTGTTAGTGGTTTTGGTGTCTTTCCTGTCAGTTGATGTAATCGTTGCCGGATGGCGTTGATATGAAATTCTTGACTTGCTTTCAAAAAATGCTTTATTGACTTAATGATAAATGACCATATAATGAAGCACATAACAAGGCTTGTAACAGTTCAAACTAGAAGTATAACATGAACCCTTTTCAATTGTGAAACGCCAAAGCTTTTAAAACTCTCTCAAAGAAAGGTTTGTGATGTCATGAATTAATTTTTTTTTTAATGTGCAAAGAAACTTTATTAATTTAGTGAGATGATACACTGATTAAGGAAAGAAAATGTACAGGGATATCCATTTTAATTTCGCATAACTTAAGAAAACTATATCGATTTCCTGGACGGACCCATATTCTTAGTGAACAAAATAATTGATTATTACTCAAACAATACACAGAAACACAAATCGACCCAATCCCATTTCTACGTAAGCCTGTGATTAAGTTATTGGAGCCGAATGACCCACTTTTCCAGGATTTGTGTAATGTCTCTTATATTGTTAGTTCATTTTTAAAATTCATGGTGTCACATTGGATGGATGCTTTATTTTCAGGAACTCTAGGATCTGAATCCACTATTTTGCTGGACTCTGTGTATGACCCACTGAAATAAAGTTGTGGATATATATTTATACACACACCCACCCACCCACACACACACGTGCACACACACTGAAAAGTTGTTGTCTCTGATTCTAATTTTTAGGTAAACTAACCATTGGGATAGGCATGTCGTGCATAGTCGAGTAGTGGATTGTAAAAATTCTCTAGTTACAAAATTTGATAATGTACAATGCAGAAATGAAATTAATTCCGAAGAGTAATTGGTAAATAAATTCAGACAAAAAAGAAATTTGCGTAGAAAAAAGGGGAAGAATTGAATTTACATATGACAACATTAATGCAGGGACTCATAGAAGAAGAGAAGATGGATTCATTCAACATTCCTCAATACACACCATCCCCAGCAGAAGTAAGGTCCGAGGTCCAAAAAGAAGGCTCCTTCAGCATTGATCGCCTAGAAGTTACTTCGGTCCCCTGGAGTGCCTGCAGAAATTATGAACACTACCCATCTGATGAGTACTTTATGAAGAACGGATATGATGTTGCCATGTGCATGAGATCTGTGGCTGAGCCATTGCTCTCTAGTCACTTTGGTGGAGGGATCATCGACAGAGTGTTCGAGAGATATAAGGAGATCGTTGCTAATCGCATGGCAAAAGAGAAGACTGAATTCTTCAATGTGACCGTTTCCATGACGAGGAACTAGAATATTTATATGTATTATAATAACTTTGAATAATTGGCTTGTCTGATTCCTCACTTCAAGTGGGTAAGGATTGGTATTGGTATATGTATGATTGCTATTGTAATGTAGTTGTGTTTATGATTTCTATTTTCATTTGATTTGACATTAAGTTGTGATGGTGGTTGCTTTTAAAGATGTTGGTCACTTGCACAAAACAACCAAGAATAAAGGAAAAATGGTTCTCCTAACTAGTGCTGCATGGGAAATCAAAACATTACATTTATCACTATTTCTCTATACTAGGAGTTGCGCCGCATGTTCACTGATAAGCCCTCAATAGTGTAAATAATGGGGCTTATCTCTCTCGTTTCGATCACACACGTGTATTTTATGGCTTTATATGATTGATTTTGCACGAGGTTGTGTTTTTTTTAGTTGCAAGTAAACTAAAGAATAAGGCATGTTTTGACGCCATGATTGAACCAATGGGTACCCGAGTATCCAAGGCCACATGGGACCCCTCGACCGAGTCCCGGGAGTCAAGGAACGAAGCATTGGACGAGACTCGGGAAGCCAAAAGGCTGAAAGAAGATCAAGCGAAAGAAGGCATGAGAATGCCCAGTTGCTACTAGTAGCAATACACATACTGCTACTGGTATCCAGTGATCTGAGAGCAAAGCTCAAAGTAGCTACCAGTAGCAATATGCCTACTGCTACCAATAGCCATCAAACAGAGACCTAGATTTAAGGTAGCTACCAGTAGCAATACACATACTGCTACCGGTAGCCACTGCAAAAATTAAGCAACTTTTGTGCCCCATTCAGCTTTAATCTAGGGGCATTTTAGACCTTTTGTACACGTTTTAGGGGCCTATAGAAGCCCCCAAACATCAAATTTTAGGGTTATCTACTACCTAAGCCTTCTCTCTCTACCTCCCTCCGCCTTCCTCCTCCATTTTCTTTAACTTCTCTGTTGATTTTAGGTTTAATCTTCAAGTTTCCAAGTGTTTCACCTTCATTAAAGTTGTAAGTACTTCAATTTACTCCAAGGATCTTGTGTTTATTCAAGGTATTCCACGTTTTTATCATGTCTCTCTATTTCCCCTTGCTTATTTTCATGTTTCCTTGTAGTATGATTGAGTAGTTGAATAAGGCTTAGTCATGGGGTGATTAATATCCCATGACTTAGGTGAATCTCACTTTTCTCACATTTAATCTTAAAGTTTTGTTTGATTGTTAGTTTTGTTGGCATTTTCCAGGTTATGTCAAGCCTTTCGGAGTCTGTAATTTGGTTATTAGCGTTTGGGAGTTAGAGTGCTTAGGAGTTGAGTCTAGATGCTCCACTTGAGAATCTCAAGCTTCATGATCAAGCCATAGCCAAGTCAAGTTCTTCGAAGCTCAATCCAATGAGGTATATCCTTGAATATCATTTGTGCATTTAGGCCATTCAAAATAACATGTTTTAATGTGCATTATGTTGGCTTATTAATGCTTTATTCGGATCTTGCATTCCAAATGAGTTAGGCATTACGATTTAGCTTTGAGCTTATTGCGTCTGCACGCGTCTACACGGGTCTGCAAGGGTGTGGCTTTGACTATTGAGATTGTGCCAAGTGTCTAAATCTTGACGGAGCGTCTGCGTGCATCTACACGGGTCTGGCAGATTCTTTAAGTGGTCTAGTGTCTTGTTTTGATTGGTTGAATTGGGGAGCACAAAATGTGAGCTATAAAAGGCATTTTTCACTCATTTTCACACAACCACTTGAGAGAACATCAACCATTTTTAGAGAGAGAAAGTGCACCCCATTTGCACTCTTTTCCCTTTGTTTGGTTTCTCTCTTCTTGAGATGATTTGGGTATCTCCCAATGATCTTTCTTCCTTCTAGTGCTTTCCTTTTCCATGGATCGGTTCTAGAAGGAGGTAGTCATCCAAAAATTCAATCTTTATCATTTAGTCATGATGCATGCCTTGGAATCTACTTGGCCGGGTGAACCGGAGCCGTAGTGAAGCGGAGATCGAGGTGGTGACTCTCGTGGTGTCCATGGAATCAAGAAGGAGCACGGGGTGCTACATCCAGGGTTGGAGCTAGGAAAAGCTAGGAGCTTGGGGTAAATTTCTTGTATTTCAACTCTTGTAAACCTTTTGATTTGTGGTATAGAAGTAGAGTAAGGCCGTGGTTTTATGCTTAGGGTATTAGACCCTAAGTAGTTTCCATTTATATCGTGTGTTCTTTGTTCTTGCTTCTAATTAGCACCTTTGAACTTGTTGGTTTGCATGCTTTGCCAAGTTTGGATGATAAACTCTCACTTAGCCTTGCTTGATTGTTAGTTGTTAGTCCTATTTATAGGACTTGTCATACATTTGAAGAAGCCCGTGTGCTCTTTGTTTGCTTAATTGCTTGACTTGATCCTTGTTGTGCAATGGATAGGACGGGTCCTATGGGAGGTGGGCATTACTCTATTTGGAAATCAAAAATGAAGAACCATTTGATTGCATTAGGGATTAAAGTTTGGAGGTCCGTTCTTTATGGTTATGAAGAACCCACGATTGAGGATCCTAGCATTAAAGAGGTTAGGAAGAAAAACGAAGCGGAGTGGGGTCCGGTGGATATCGAGAGTTGTGAATTTAACTCACGTGCGTTGAATGCTATTTACAATGCTTTGTCCAAATCCGAAGTCAATCGCATTTCTTCTTGTGTCACCGCAAAAGAGGCTTGGGAACTTCTCCGAACCTCTCATGAGGGTATTGAAACGGTGAGGGTGTCTAAACTTCAAATGTGTAGCACAAAATTTGAGGAACTCAAAATGCTTGATGAAGAAAATTTTGATAGCTTCATAACTAGGCTCACCAAAATTGTTAACATGTTTCATAGCCTAGGGGAACCACTTTCTAATCTTAGAGTGTGCCGTAAGATCCTTAGGTCCATTCCCTCTAGGTTCTTGACCAAAGTGACCTCCATAGAAGAGCGGTCGGATGTTGATTATATCACTTTTGCCGAGTTGGTTGGTAACTCCAAATTTTTGAACTAAATCACTTGAAGGACTTCAAACCTTCGAAGTCCCTTCCCAAGACCGGTAAGAATTTGAGGAAATTCCCGAGGGTAGTGACACGGATGAGAGTCTTGATGATGAAGAGTTGGCCATGCTTGTAAAAAAATATAAGAGGTTTGTGACACTACGAAAACCTAAAGAATTTGGCAAGAGTCCGAAACCTTTGAGTGCTCATAAGAAGAACACGTTTGACACAAGTGGCGAGAAAACTTTTTTTGATAAATCCAAAAAGCCACAAGGGATACAATGAGTGTCATGGGTTCGGTCACATTCAATCCGAGTGCGTTAATACTCTTAAGAAGAAGTTTAAGAAGGGGTTTAAGGTCACTTGGGAAGATGAGAGTGATGATGAGGGAAGCGAGTGCGGAGCTTATGAGTTGGGGGAGGGAAACTCGAATGTCAATGCTTTGGTCACTACGGTAGGTGCTCCTCCTTCTCCTAAATCGGTGTCCGAGTGTTCTTCCTCTTGTGATGAGAGTGTTGAGAGAAAGAGATCTAATTCTAAAATGGAAGTTGATAAAATTGTTGAAAATAATCAAGAGGATTGTGAGACCGAGTCTATCAATGTGATCTATGATCAACTTTACAAAGACTTTAGAAAATTTGGGAGAAGAAAGAAGGAAGTGGAGTCTAATCTTAAAATTGTTGAGAAAGAGAAATCTTCTCTCAAAGAGGCTCTTCTTATCACCACTCGTGATTTGGAAGAACTTAAAGTCTATAATGCTAAATTGGTTGAAAAATTTGAGCTCATTGAAAAGGAGAGGATTGAGGGTTTGAAAGAAATTGAAAAGGCCAAGTCTAAAATTGGTGAACTTGAGAAAGATCTGTTTGAGGCTAATGAAGTTATAAAAAAGGAATGATTGTGGTGCGTCACGGATAGCGGAGATGACTAGGTCCTTTAGAGATAAGAGTGGCCTAGGTTTCTTGAATTCTTCACCACTGCCTTCCAAGCCTAGTGAAGAGCCTACTAGGAAGATTTCTTTTGTGAGTGCCGGGACTACTTCAAGTCCTTCTTCCGAAAATGTCGTTCCTTCAAAGGATGAACCACCTAAGAAGAAATTCATACCGTTTGATATTTGTGGTCGTGATTCGGATGAAAAGTGTGATATCACAAACAAGAACGTAAAGAGCAAGCCGAGGGGTGTTGAGAGTTCTAAGCAAAATATTGTTACTTGTCGCCATTGTGGGGTTGAGGGACACATTCGTCCTTTTTGTTATCGGTTGAAGAGAGAGAATAACAAGAGAGGTCAAACTCAAAGACCCATAAGTCGATTTATCCCACGTAGTGTGGTTCTTGGTCAACCTAATGTTTGAAGACCTCGTGTTGCTACTTCATCACACCCTAAGTCTCAAAATGATGAATTTTTTGCAAAGTTGTCTCATCTTGCATCTCAATCATTATACATAGTTGAAGAGATAAACAAATTGTCCTTGTATGCTAAGAACTTGAATAATGGTCCTAACTTGAAGCGTACTTGGAAGAAAGTTGATTATTCTTGTCTAATTGCACACACCGCCTATAAAGCTCATAATGCATGCATGTGGTATCTTGATAGTGGTGGCTCTAGACACATGACCGGGGATAGGGCTATGTTTGTTTCTCTTGAAATGTATGATGGTGGTCTTGTCACTTTTGGTGATGGAAAGAAAGGTAAAATTGTTGGTCGTGGCACCGTTTGTTCACCTGGTCTTCCTAAATTGCATGATGTGTTGTATGTTGAAGGTTTGAAAGCTAATCTCTTGAGCATAGGACAATTTTGTGACAATGAACATAATGTGCAATTTTCCAAAGATGCTTGTTCGGTGATAAACTTGAAAGGTGATTGCATTCTAACGGGGGTTAGGTCTAAGGATAATTGCTATTGTGTTGAGCCTCATCTCTCTAATGTGTGCAATCGTGTTTTGTTGGATGAAGTTGAATTGTGGCATCAAAGACTTGGTCATGTTAACTTTCATGACTTGCATAAAATAACCAAACATGAATTGGTAAGAGGAGTGCCCAAACTTGCTAGTGGCAAAGGTCTTGTGCGTGGTGGGTTCATGTTTGGGAAATAAATCAAGAGTTCACATAAGAAGACTAATCTTGTTGCTACCATCAAGCCCTTAGAGTTGCTTCACATGGACCTTATGGGTCCCTCTAGAACTGAGAGTCTAGGTGGCAAAAGGTATATCCTTGTGGTTGTCGATGATTTTTCTCGTTACACTTGGGTTGGATACCTTAGGGAGAAGTCCAATGCTTACGGTTGTTTCAAGACTCTTAGTCAAAGAATTCAAAATGAGAAAGGGTATTCCATTGTCCGGGTGAGGAGTGATCACGGTAAATAATTTGAAAACCTTAAAGTTGACACTTTTTTGTGATGAACATGGAATTAAGCACGAGTTCTCCGCTCCTCGCACTCCCCAACAAAATGGGGTAGTTCAAAGAAAAAATCATACTCTCCAAGAAATGGCACGTGTCATGTTGCATGCTAAACATGTTCCCCGGAATCTTTGGGCCGAAGCTATAAACACCGCTTGTTACACCATCAATCGTGTGTATGTGAGACCGGGGACATCCTTGACACCTTATGAAATTTGGAATGGTAAGAAACCATCAATTAAATACTTTAGGATGTTTGGGAGTAAGTGCTACATTTTGAGAGAGGGAGATTCGTTAGGAAAATTTGACTCCAAAAGTGATGAGGGTATCTTCTTGGGTTATTCCACCACTAGTCGAGCTTATAGGGTTTACAATCTTAGAACATCTATATTGATGGAGTCGGCTAATGTGATTGTGGATGATACTTCTTTGGGAGAGTCTTCTCCTAGAAGAGATGATGATGATGGTCCCATGTGGGATATTTTTGAGGGGGAGGTCACTGATAGTGTTGAGAATGATGAAGTAACCCCTAGTGAAAAAGAAGAGGAATCATTGGGAGAAGTTGAAAATGAAGGAGAAATAGAAGGTAGTGTGACCTTAGAAGATGAAGAACTTGGTCAACATGATCTTGTTCCATTGACCTCTAAATAACCTTCAGCTAGGGTTAAGCTTCACCATCCCATAACTCAAGTCATAGGTAATCCTAGTGATGGAATGAAGACAAGAAGGAAGGTTAGGAATGAAGTCAACTATGTGTGTTACACATCCTCCTTAGAGCCCAAAAAGGTAGAAGAAGCCTTAGAAGATTAAAATTGGATAGGTGCCATGCAAGAAGAACTACAACAATTTGTTAGGAATGATGTTTGGTATTTGGTTCCTAGGCCTTCCCACACAAAAGTCATAGGCACTAAGTGGATCTTTAAGAACAAGAAGGACGAGAGTGGAATTGTGGTTAGAAATACGGCTAGGTAGGTCGCTCAAGGGTACTCTCAAATGGAAGGGATAGATTTTGATGAAACTTTTGCTCCGGTTGCTATGTTGGAATCCATTAGATTGTTGTTTGCCTTGGCTAGTCATTTAGGTTTTAAACTCTTTCAAATGGATGTCAAAAGTACATTTTTGAATGGTAATCTTAAAGAAGAAGTGTATGTTGAGCAACCAAAGGGTTTTGTTGATCCGTCTAATCCTTCTTATGTGTACCATCTTCGCAAGGCCCTCTATGGCCTTAAGCAAGCCCCTCGGGCATGGTATGAGCGTTTAACAGATCATTTGTTGAATAATGGTTTTGTTCGGGGGGGAGTAGACCGAACGTTGTTTGTTCGAAAGATTGAAAATGATCTTGTCATTGTTCAAATCTATGTTGATGATATTGTGTTTGGTTCTACATGTGAGAGATATGCTCATCATTTTGGGGCACAAATGTCTCATGAATTTCAAATGAGCCTCATGGGTGAATTGACTTATTTCCTTGGTTTTCAAATCAAACAATTAAAAGATGGAATTTTCATTAGTCAATCCACATATGCTAAAGAATTGGTCAAAAAGTTTGGCTTGATTGATGCGAAAGTCACTCGAACTCCAATGAGCACGAGTGTTAAGATTGCCAAAGACTCTGAGGGGATGAGTGTAGATCCTACGCTTTATAGGAGCATGATAGGAAGCTTGTTGTATCTCACCGCTAGCCGTCCTGACATTGCATTTAGTGTTGGTGTTTGTGCTAGGTACCAATCGGATCCTAAGGAGTCTCACTTGACCGCTGTTAAGAGGATCATTCGCTATGTGAAGGGCACCATGTCCCTTGGCTTATGGTATCCTCGTGGAACTAATGTTGCTTTGGCCGCTTTTTCCGATGCCGATTGGGCCGGAAGTGCCGATGATTGGAAGAATACCTCGGGTGGGTGTTTTTACTTGGGGAATTGTTTGGTTGCGTGGCATAGTAAGAAACAAAATTGTGTGTCCCTTTCCACCACAGAGGCCGAATATATTGCGGTGGGTAGTTGTTGTACCCAACTTTTGTGAATGAAGAAAATGCTTCAAGACTATGGATTAGCTCAAGGGTACCGGTCGATGACCGTGTTTTGTGATAACACGAGTGCGATTAACATTTCCAAGAATCCGGTCCAACACTCTAGGACCAAACACATAGATATTCGTCATCACTTCATTCGTGATCTTGTTGAAGATGGTGTCATCTCTCTTGAGTTCATTTCCACTCTTAAGCAAAAGGCCGATATCTTTACAAAACCTTTAGACTCCGCTAGGTTTGAGTTACTTAGGAAGTCTATAGGTTTAACTTCTATTGATTGAGTGTGTTGGGTTGTGTGTCACTCTTGTGTGCTTCATGTCATATTTGAGTCTAGAGTGTTCTTTTTTTTTTTCATTTAGTTTTGCATTCGTTCTTCATTATGTCTTTTGTTTTCATTAGTTAAATGCATTTAGGGTCATGTTTTGGTCATTTTGTTTGTGTGCTTGCTTATCGAATGCTTGTGTGTTTGTCCTGTGGATGCTTCTTTCATCATGCGAGAGAATAAGTTTGATGCACTTGTCGGTTGGGCATTGAGTTTTGAGCATAATCATTGGTATCATTGAAGTGTGCATTCGTGTTGATATCTTGTTGTGTTCATTGTCCCGGGTGAATCTCATGCTCTCCTCTATTTGCACACACTCTTTTGGGGCTTGATCCTTTTGGTGTTTAAGGGTACTCATTCTTATCTTGGTTAGAGTCTACTTGATTGGACTTTTGATTGACCAAATGCTTGAGTTCACCTTTAGATGCTTTCCCCCATTGATTTTTCTCAAGAGCTACCGTCTAGGGATTAGTGTGAAAGCTTCCTTGGTGCATAAAAGAGTGAGATCCTTGTTCAAAAGAAATCATGCTAGTTGAAAAGAATCCCAAACAAAGTGTTTAAAAATAAATAAATAAATAAATAAATAATAAAATAAAATAAAAATGGTTCTCATTGTGTAGCTTTTGATCTCGCACCTAGGCGAATGGCTACCTAATCATTGCACCATCCTAGATTTGTGTGTTCCTCTTGGGTCATGGAAATCGAAATGGGGTTTGTGCGTGAAGTCTTTAGGTCCAAGTGCCTTATGGTTTGACTTCACTTATCTATCTTGTGTGAGTCTCTCTTGAGATTGGGTGAGTGTCCCTTGGCATTTTTGAGGATCTTGCACCATCTTATAAGAGGTCACCCAATCACTTTGATAGTAGAGGCCATGAAATTCTCTTGTTGATCACTTAAACTCATGATAATGTCATGCCATGCATTGATCTTGCTATCTTGGTTGCGTTCAGAAATCGTGTCTCAAAGCAAGCATGATCATCTTCTTCTTGTTCATGATGGATAGATGTACATTTTGAGTGCTTGAATTTGTGATAACATTGTGTGTGCTTGAGAGTGTTCATTCATGGGGAGATGCATTTGGTTAGGGGGAGTGTTGTTTTTGAGTTCGTGAGTGTAGACACCCCAAAATAGGACTCTCGTATACATTTGAAAATCCCCGATGACGAAAGGAAACACCCGGAAGGACTCTCGGATAGAAATTCTCCAAGTTAACAAAGTCAACAGTACCGTACGGTACTCATCTCTCACGCACGGCACAGCCCAAGCAGCTTTTTAAATTTTGGTGGTCAGGTGTGCCGCACGGCACAACTAATGTGCCGCACGGCACAGTTTGTGTGCCGTACGGCACTGTCACTTGTCACACAGTTTTCGCAGAGTTCCCAGCAGCTCAAATTGTTGACGAAAATGTCTCTGCTCATCATGGTTTCGTGCGGAGGAGAAAGGCTACCTCATAGTCATGATTGTTTGAGTGAAGACCGAGTTTGTGTGATGGCCAAGGAATTTCTTACGGCTATAAATGCCGATCGATTTCAACGAAAAGGGAGAGAGATCGAAATTTTTTGGAAAAGAGAAGAAGAAAAATCATGAAGCTTCACCCTTGAAACACCATTTCTACTGTCAATCATATTCATTTCCATCCTTAATCTCCAGAAATTAAACCCTCAATCCCTTCTAAAGAAAAACTCAACCGAAAATCTAGTCCCCTGTTTTTCGGTTCCAACCCGTGAGTTCATTTCATCAAGATTACTTCCTCTTATCAAGTCATCACCTCTGTTGCTATACTAAAGGAATAGTTAGAGTCCAGAAGAAGCCCAAACCGCATTTCAGAAGTTCAAGGGTTCAATCCGAGAGTTCTAAACCAAAGGTATATTTCCGTTTCGCCAAAATTTCATAACTTTGGTACCCTGAGGGGAGGGATACCGAGTATGGAATGATCTTCAATATCATCTCCGTGCTTGGTATGCCCATGTCATATTAAAACCGGTTTGATTTCATACCTCCCGGTCGCGTCGTACGGTGAAAATATCGCCTCGTACGGAGCGATTCAATGAGGAGGAACATTCCATACTTGAACACACTGTTTTCTCATTCAAAATAGTCTAATTTTTACCATACTCCATACCCTGTATGTGCTTATATTTGATCATGTCGAAAAACCAAAGTTTGAATTGTTTGCAAAGAAAACAGTGCCGCACGGCACTCCCACTGTGCCGCACGGTACGCTTAAAGTGATGTACGGCACTCTTTTGAAAATTTGACTGTTGAATCGATGAACAGTGCCGCACGGCACACTTTCTGTACCGCACAGTACATCTAGTGTGCCGTACGGCACACTTTTCTTATAAAACCCAAAATTTCATACAGTACCTTGCATGAACAGTTTAAATTCTGGATTTTCACATGTTTGTTGTAAATTATATGTTAGCAGCTTTTTTTTTTTTTCATTATTATCGTCTGCTTTTGCTTAAATGCTTATTTGTTAATATTTGGCATTAAAATGTTTTCTAAAAATCCCACAAATGTTTAGTAAAGACCGATTTTAATCGGGCAAACGGGGTGCATTAAAACCCTTCCCCGTTCGTAACCTGGCTCCCGAATCCAACACGAATCTCTGGTTTCCAAATTGTTTTGTAAATCATTTTCTCAATCATTTCTCAAAAACGGTTTCTCGGGTCCCAAACCATTTTCTAAAAAAAAAAAAAAACCGGGTGGCGACTCTATTTTTGAAATCACAATACCAACCGGTGGAAATCGACCATCCACAAAATGGCGACTCTGCTGGGAAATCTCAAATTAATCTCTAATTTGATATTTTTATACTTATGAACTTCCCGAAAGCTTGTCAAAACGAAAATGCCTAGCGCTATTGCAAGGAAGGAATGGCGGACTAACAGGGCCTCGCCCGGCCATCCTGACTGGAGCTTTTTGGTTGTTTATCTGTGTAAAGATGTCAAAGAACAGATTAATTTGGAGAGCCAAACTTGAAAAATATTTGTGGGATTTTTTTAAAACAATTCTATTGCCGAACTTTTGCATCATTTGCATCGATGTTGGATAAACCCCGCTGCTGCGTCTTGGTTACCCTACCCAGTTCACTGGTGTTAGGACATCCCCAGATGCTCAGCAACCTTGGACCGTGATGAGTCAGCCTGCCGCTTGACCTTTGCCATGCAGTACACTTGGCACTGGGAGGCAAATATTGGCTCTAGTCTGGGGAACCCCCTTTAACCAAAACCGGCCTTTGCACATAGATAACCTAGAACCTTCCAACATAGGACAGGGGCCCGCAGGTTAGGATTATGTGATATATCTTATTAACCGTTTAAATGCTTATTGTTCACTGGCCTTGCATGCACATACATGATAGCTTTTACCCTAGATTTTCACTTTCCTTCCACAGTGGTGAGAAAGATTATCCCAATAATCGAATGCTCTGTTGAGTAAACAAATTCCTTTTTCAAATAAAAATGCTGCAATTGGCTCTTTCCCTCCCAGTAATTAGAATGTTGTATTCCTTTTTAAACAGAGTCTGTAACCAAAGATGAGCAATCAATCCGGAAACAAGAAGCTCAAATCCACGTTTATCGTCCATCATGGCGCACCAGTGTGGATACTTGAGGAAGTGGGAAATGAAGAGGTTGGAAATGAAACTCCAGAAAAAGACAAGCTTGAAAAGTTGCTTTCAGCAAGCCACATCGATCAACCAGGCTTAACCCTCCAATGGCATGACTCGAAAGCAAAGATGGTCAAGGTTGGGAATTCCACCTTCCCGAAAAGAATGAATCCGAGAACATCCCCGACAAAATCACTGTCAAGGTAGAGCAAGAAAGTGATGATGAAGATGTGAGCATCATGCCGCCAATCAAATACCTTCAGCCAAATGGCACACCGGTCTACTACTTTCAAGACCCAGTGACAGGACATAAATACTGGGACGGGTGTGATTGTGAGGCTTGTATTGAAGATTGTATCATTCTGAATGATGGTTTGTCTCCCCAACAGCTCAAAAAGAAGTATGCTCTGGAAAATCCACCAAAGCAGCCAGAGCCAAGCAAAGGAGCAAAGCAAAAGGAGCCAAGCCAGGAATGTTCCACCAAATCCAGCAACTAAGTCAGATCAAGAATCAACAGCAAGCCAATTATCAGCAGACCTAGCCTACAGGGCCTTTTTGAGACTGTCAAGTCTACCTTTTGTAGCTCAAGTCAGTTTGAGCTTTATCAAGTCTGTACTTTGCTTTATCGAGTCAGTTTGTACTTTTTTTTTTCTTAATTGAGTCAGTTTGTACTTCAGCCATGATGAATTTCTCGAGGGAGAAAGCTAATAGTAGTCCCGAACTACGTCACGGCCTGATTCCTCCCAAAATGGGGATACGTAGGCAACCCCTAGGGGTTCGGCCTTTGTTTTGCAAAAACCTTTCAGAAAGTCAAATATATTCAACTGAGCACTGAAAATTGGGGCAATCCTTTCCAAAACTGTGGGTTCGATACATATTGCATTGCATATCATGCGTCATTCTTTCATCGGTATATAAACTCTTCTTGCACATAGCATTCTTTTTCGCACCAGTCGCTAAATTCACTTTATTTTTACTATCAGTTTCAATCATTGGTAAAAGCAAGAAGAACACTGTACCTAGTTGGACTAGAACTCCTGAACAACGATTGGTCCGAACTGAGTCAAAAACGGTACAGTCAGATTCAGCAGACCCTGCAGATATGTCAAACAAGAACGAGATCAAGGCCCTCAAGCTAGCTTTGGAAGAACAGCGGGAACACAGTGATAGTCAGATGGCTGAACTACTGCTCCTAATACAAGGATTAACCCTTCAGAACAAGCCACCAGGAGGTCCGGGGAGCAGCCACCACCAAATCCACCTCCGCAAGAGAATCCGAACTTGGAAGCAATGATGGCGAAAGTCGCCAAACTCGAGGAATCAGTCCAGAAACAAGAAAAGGTAGCCGCCACGGGAATTGATATGGACAAGTTGTGTCTATTTCCCGGCGCCAAACTCCCGGAAGGATTCAAACCTATAGCATGGGAGAAGTTTGATGGAAGTGGAGATCCAAAGGCTCATCTACAGACATATGTGGGCACTCTGTCCATGTATAACATTGAGAAGAATGTCATGGGTCAGATGTTTCAACAGACTCTGACAGGGCCGGCACTGCGTTGGTTTCTAAATTTAGACATTTCAAAGAAAGGAAGCTGGGAAGATATTGGGGCAGCCTTTATGACTCAGTACAATTACAACATTCAGCTCGAGATGACCATTCGGGAGTTGGACGCAACCAAGATGGGGACAAACGAATCCTTCGCCGACTTTATCAGAAGATGGAGGGGGAAAGCATCTCAGATGGTGGATCGACCCTCAGAGAAAGAACAAATGAGAATCATCACAAAGAATTTGGCACCCGATTTTGCAAAGCACCTAGTAGTTTTCCAAACTACCGCTGATTTCAGGAGTTTTTACGAAGCCGGCCTTGCAGTTGAAGATGCACTCAGAACCGGCATATTTGAGAAGGAAGAATCTGTCAAGCCCAAACGAGTTTACTCTGGCAACAGCAATACCCTGTTTGGAACCAACCGATACAGCCACACCTAGGCCAGCTCCTCAAATTCCAAGCCCGTCAAAACCGAGCTTGTTAACCAGATAATAACCCAGCCAGCTCGGCAAACGAGAAATTTCTACCAATTCCCTTTTCCCTTGACCACAGTCTACCAAAAACTCCTCGAAAAGGATGCCATCAAGCCACTTGTGCCCCGTGAGCCACCCAAGGTACTCCCTCCAAGCCATAATCCAAATGCCTTTTTTTCCTACCACCAAATGCCCAGTCATCATACCAACAATTGTATCCGTCTCAAGCACAAAGTCCAAGACCTCATTGAAGACGAAACACTCCCACTCCCCCTCAAAAAGCCAAACACTATCTCGAACCCCATGCCAGAACACAAACCTAATGCTCAAGTCAACCAAGTCCACTTCAACTCCACTCCAAGCTCCACTAAATTTAACCCTAGCCTATACATCGTACCAGTCACCGAACCAAAACCAGTTGTCCCTGTGCCAGAGGATCTTGGAATTTGCTCCCTCAAAAGCGTCAAATTGGAACAGAAAGCTAGATGGGCGGATATCACCGATAATGAAGAATGGGCCATGAATGATCAGGATTGGGAAGAACTCCGCCAAGAGTGGGACCCAAGCCAGTTCATTATCTCGGATTCTCATGCCAAGCCAGTTGTTTCTATACCAACAGATTCCCTCCTTGATCAATAATAACTGCAGATTAGATCATCATATCGTATTATCATACCGTTGCTACGTTTAAGTTCTTTACGTTAAGAGAAACGCAATCATCATAGCTCTAACTACTAACTACTTGATCTTTGTAGGGGCTTTTGATCTTCTTGCTTCTTTATTTTCTAGGTTTGGTACTGCTTCTTTAATCACAGCAACAATAACGTCACCAATATGAGCATATCGACGATATCTATGATTCGAATACACATTAATTCTCGAATAGCCGTGTTGGGACGATTAATGTTTTTAGCGCATTAATCGAAGCGTGGAAAAAATGCTGGGAAAGAAGATGGAGAACATCAAAATTGAGAAACAAAAAGTCGAGGATAGTCTTGCAGGTTTCTGGTCCGAGTACGTTGACACCGAGCAGAAGTTGGAATCTATCAAGGCTGGAAAACGAAAAGTTAATGAATTGTCAGATTTTTGGGATGAAAAGCCGCCGTCAGTCAACCGAGTAACAAGAAGAGGACGGATTTATCAACCTGCTAACCTGCAAAGAGGCGACACCTCTAACCATGCTCAAACCGGGGCATTTGCTTGGGACGATCCTGTCCAGGACGATTCAACTCCAACTAATCCAGAAGTTGTCACTCGAACACCAGAAGCTGCCACTCAGCCGCCGCAGCGGAATCCTATGCCAGTGGAAGATCCCATCCGGAAACAACTTGAAAGAACTCCAGCATTAGTATCCATCTGGGGACTGCTTTCCTCGTCCAGGGAGCACCGTCAGAAACTAATCAAGACTCTGTCTAACATGGAAGTACCACCTGATACTCCCCCTGAAGCATTGGTAGCTTTGCTTGCGCCAAACCGAGCAAAGCATGTTGTAACATTCACTGAGAAAGATTTGCCACCAGAAGGAGCCGGTCACAACAAACCATTACACATCACCATGAAGTGTATGGGGAAATGGGTTCCCGTTGTTCTCCTAGACAATGGATCTGCCTTAAATGTTTGTCCACTACGCACAGCCTACTGTTTGGGGTTCACAACTAAGGATTTCCAGCCATCGAATCTCGGAGTGCGTGCTTACGATAATACACGCAGGGATGTAATCGGAGTTGTTCAACTGGAAATATCAGTCGAAGATTTCAAGTCTAAAGTTGAGTTTCATGTGCTCGACATTCCTTCATCTTTCAACTTATTGTTGGGTAGGCCATGGCTTCACCACCCAGACATCATGGCAGTACCATCCTCTTTGCATCAGAAAGTTCAGCTTGGTTTGGCCACAGGAACCCTAACCATTTATGGAGAATCCGAGATTCATCCTCATATCTCTGATAATGCTCCCATACTCGAGATCACACATGGGGAAGAGGACGTCACTCTTGGAGGATTTTCTTTTGACACCGCTGGGGCAGTTCTCACTATCAAAATGGATGAAGATTTCTCGGTCAGCTCGACGGTTATTGAAATGATGAGGAAGATGGCTTACATGCCAGGATTGGGATTGGGCCGCAACAATCAAGGAATGGCTGAATTCCCCAATTTCCCTATGAACAATCATCGCTTCGGCCTTGGATATCTACCCCGTGAAGATGAGATGGGAAGTGGATGGAAAGCTCGAGCCCGTGCCCAGCCAAAGAAAGGTCCCATTCGTTTTGTCAAAGGAAAAGAGGCTATCTACCAAGGAGAGCCAGAACCATTTTGGGACATGGAGAAAAAGATCAAGATGCCAGGATTCGAGATATTCGCCAATAACACATGGGACAGTGATGATGAATCAGCGAAGCTAGAAGAATTGGTCAAGCAATGCCAATCTGACTGGATCGAAGTTTTTGACTCAGGGAACCTAATATCGTTGTTTGGGGATGAAAGTCTATTGGATATGGTCGAGGACGGGCCTGCTGCAAAGATATTTGACTTGGAGCCTGTTGGAGACATGGAACTAATGATGCTAGGCCAAGAAACCCTTGGAGACATTACCTTGCTCATTGTGGATGCCAACGGAATTTATAAAAACTGCACTTTTCTACCCAAAATTATATACATTGGCAATGAATTCGAGTCTAAGTCAGAGTCTAGCATTGAGTCTGAGTTTAGCACTGAGTTTGAGTCCCCTTCTGAGTCAATGCATGTGTCTGTTAGTTCTCCACGTCATCATTTCTCTTTTGAGTTTGAGTCCACTCTCATGTATCACGCCCCTGGGGCCACCTCTTTTGCAATGAATGAAATCGACTTTGCTTATTTTGCTGTGTTTGAAATAAATTGTGTTAACCCTGACGATGATGGGATTGAGTTCGAGGAAGAAATTCCAAAAGAACTCCGATCCCTAATCGAACGAGAAAATGAAAGGCATGTTCAGCCTATAACAGAAAAGGTAATTTCGATAAATCTGAGAGATGAGAGTAATCCGCGAATGGTTCAAATTGGTTCTGAGCTGTCCCCAGAAGAATTTAAAGCTCACTCAGATCTTCTCAAAGAATTTCAAGATGTTTTTGCATGGTCCCACGCGGACGTGCCCGGAATTGATCCCAAAATAGTAGAGCATCGAATCCCGCTTTATCCGGATGCAAAACCTGTCAAGCAGAAGTTGAGGAAGATGAGGCCCGACTGGGTGCTGGAAATCAAGAAAGAAATTCAGAAACAGATAGACGCAGGATTTTTAATGGTAACGGAATACCCTCTGTGGGTCGCGAACATCGTACCTGTCCCAAAGAAGAATGGGAAGATCAGAGTCTGCGTGGATTTCAGAGATTTGAACAAAGCCATTCCAAAGGACGACTTTCCGCTGCCACATATAGATGTACTCGTAGACGACACTGCGGGGCATGCATTACTTTCTTTCATGGATGGTTTTTCGGGCTCCAACCAGATTCTCATGGCCCCCGAAGACCGAGAGAAGACCACTTTCACCACAGAGTGGGGGACCTACTGTTATAGGGTTATGCCGTTCGGATTAAAGAATGTCGGATCTACTTACCAGAGAGCAGCTACAACCCTACTGCATGATATGATCCACAATGAGGTCGAAGTATATGTGGATGATATGATTGTCAAGTCCAAAGAAAGGGAAGGGCACTTGCACGCTCTCAGAAAGTTCTTTGAAAGGATTCGCAAGTACAGATTGCGTCTCAATCCCGAAAAATGCACGTTCGGAGTTACGGCCAGAAAGATGTTGGGTTTCATGATCACAACCAGAGGAATTGAAGTGGATCCATCCAAAATCAAGGCCATTCTTGAAATGGAGCCACCGCGAACAGAGAAGGAGGTACGGAGTTTCCTCGGCAAGATTCAGTTCATCAGCAGATTCATCGCCAAGTTAACCTCAACTTGCGAGCCGATGTTTCATCTTCTCAAGAAGGATATACCGTTTAAATGGGGGGACAGGTGTCAGAAAGCCTTTGAAGCAATCAAGAGATATTTGCAGAATCCTCCAGGACTGATGCCTCCTATACCAGGACGGCCTCTGATTCTGTATTTGTCAGTCACTCCATCAGCAATGGGATGCATGCTAGCACAAGAAGGAGAGGGCGGATCTGAGAAAGCCGTGTATTACATAAGTAAGAAGATGGTCAGATGCGAGGAACGATACACTTCTCTGGAAAAGACTTGTTGGGCTTTGGTCTGGGCTTCCAAAAAGCTAAGACACTATATGTTGGCCTATTCTGTAACGGTGATTTCTCGAATGGATCCTCTCAAATACCTATTTGAGAAACTGCCCGCTTGAAACAGCAAGTTAGCACGATGGTTGCTTTTGCTAGTGATTCGACATCAAGTATGTTACCAGAAAGTCAGTAAAGGGAAGAGCAGTCGCCGAGTTTCTTGCCAACCACCCTGTGGAAGGACCAGAAGATGTGGAGTTTGAATTCCCAGATGAAAACGTGATGACCACCACCAATGATGTCTGGATACTATATTTCGACGGGGCAGCCAATCAGAAGGGATTCGGAATCGGGGTGCTGTTAATTTCCCCAGAAGGATCACACATTCCTCTTGCTTTCAAGTTAAACTTCGAAGTCACCAATAACCAATCAGAATACGAAGCCTGCATCGTAGGAATGGAAGCTGCCTTGGAAATTGGAGTCAAAAGACTAGAAGTGATCGGAGACTCGAACTTAGTGGTGTCACAAGCGAACGGCGACTGGAAGGTCAGAGAAGACAAGTTGAAACCCTATCATCAAGACTTGGATGATCTGATTCCGCAATTTCAGATGGTCACTTTCACACATGTGCCAAGATTGAAGAATCGGTTTGCTGATGCCCTTGCAACGTTGGCGTCCATGGTTGAAATACCGAACGGAGTCAAACTCAGGCCAATTATGATTGAGCAACGAGACAAACCTGTCTATGAGTACGTCATGGCCATTGACGAGCGAGACGACGGCTTACCTTGGTATCACGACATTTGGAATTTTGTTGAAAAAGGCGAGTACCCAGTCAATACAGATAAGAAGGACCAGATTGCTCTTCGGAGATTGGCATCTCAGTACATCATTTGCGGAGGTAAGCTATATCGGAGATCTCATTGTGGAATGCACAAGCTGTGTGTGCACGGAGAGGAAGCTAGCCGGATCATGGAAGAAATACATGAAGGGGTTTGTGGCCCTCACATGAATGGCATGATGCTCGCCAAGAAAATCATGAGGCAGGGTTATTATTGGTCAACCATGGAAACTGAATGCGTCAAGTACGTGAAGCGATGTCACAAATGTCAGATTCACGCCAATCTCATGCATGTCCCACCGTCGGAATTGCATTCCATGACTTCACCTTGGCCCTTTTCCGTATGGGGCATAGATGTTATCGGCAGAATCACACCAGCGGCATCAAACGGAAACAAGTTCATTTTAGTCGCAATTGATTATTTCACCAAGTGGGTCGAAGCTGCTTCCTACACGACTCTCACGGCAGTCCAGGTTGCTCACTTCATCAAGCAGAACATTATCTACAGATATGGGGTCCCTCAGGCTTTCGTATCAGATAACGGGGTTCACTTCAAAGGAAGAGCAGCAGAAACTCTTGAAGAATTCGGGATCCAAGTTCACAAATCTACTGTCTATCGACCGCAAACCAATGGAACTGTAGAAGCAGCCAACAAAACCATCAAGTCTATACTAGAGAGAACCATTGAGTCTGCACGGGATTGGCACGAACAGCTACCTTTAGCATTGTGGGGGTACCGGACATCTATCCGAACTCCGACGGGGGCAACACCCTATTCTTTGGTTTATGGCATGGAAGCCGTTCTACCAATCGAACTCGAAATCCCGTCTTTGAGGATCATGGCAGAATCAGGGATTGATGAAGCAGAATGGCAAAACGCGAGGTTTGAAGAGCTCATGCTGTTCGATGAAAGGCGGCTTAAGGCCTTATATCATGTTCAGGGATATCAACGCTGAATAGCCCATGCTTTTAACAAGAAAGTGAAATCCAGGGATCTACAGGAAGGCGACATGGTTTTAAAAGAGATTCGAGCTCCCGTCTTTGACCCGCGTGGGAAGTTTCGACCGAAATGGGACGGGCCTTATATTATCAAGAAGATCTTATCCGGAGGTGCAGCACAACTCATCGATCTCGACGGCAATGAATTCTCTACTCTGGTCAACTTAGATCAACTCAAGAGGTATTACCCCTGAGAGAAGCTCGCTGGACTGAAAACAGCAAGGGCGGGCAGTTCCAGGCAAAAATTAGAGCAAAGCCTGCTAGGTTGAAAACCCGAAAGGGCAGCTTAGGCAAAAGACAAGGTTGAATTAGTCAAAAGCTCGCTAGACCGAAAACCCGAAAGGGCGGTACTAGGCAAAATTCAGAGCACAAAAGGAGAGTGTAAATACCCGAGTGAACCCTAACCAAACAATAGTAGTCCTGAACTATGTCATGACCTGATTCCTTTTTACAAGGGATACGTAGGCAGCCTCATCCTGAGGTTCGGTCACAATCTTTTGAGTTGATTCCAAGTCATTGTGCGCATTTCGGATTTCGCAGACAGAGTCAGCAAGAATCAAGAAAGGAAAGTTCTCAAAACTCAAGTTTTATTCAAACGAACTTTTTCGATTACATGGCTGAGCATGAAACTTTCAAAAAAAAAAAAAAACAAACAACAAACAACGTTGGTTACACAACTTATTTCAAGCACAGTAAGATCGAGTCTAAAGTCTGTCTTAGTTTCCACTTGCTCTTACTTCAATATCTCTTGTCATCCATCTCTTGTCATCCATCTA
>CM029277.1:17717601-17780101 GCA_016920895.1 Vaccinium myrtillus
CAAATGTTGAATGTTTAAAAATGGTTAGCATGATTGGAGGCTCTTCAATTTGATTAGATAATTTTCCATGACATTACAAAATAACAATTTTTCACACTATGGTCGGAGAAGAAAGGATTATATACATATGCTTTTGATTTTTTTTGAAATCTAAGGTTGGACCGGATCGAAGTGTTTTACTACTATCATTTCTTAGTTACAAAATTCACTATTCACTCCTTTTTATATCTATTCGTAACAAAAAAAAAAAAACTCCTTTTACGTCCTTTTTTTAAATGAAAATTGTTAGAATAAAGCGAAAAGAACAGCTGCAATTTGTAAAAATTTAGGGAAAATGACCAGAAAATGGGTTTTAAAACAAATAATACCAATTACATGGGAAGGTTTTTCAAAATGACCAATAACATGAGAAGGAAAAAAATAATTCCACATACATGGTACCAACATTTCGACTGACAGAAATACCCCCAGGTAAAAAAATCCCCAATAATTTCCCCTCCCCGTAAATTGACACCTTACGTCCACAATCTAACAAACTTGCTCCGAGCAAGAACAAAACTTGCTCTTTGTATAACCTTGTCATGCACTCTGTATGAAACCACAAGCACCAGACTGTTCTTCTCAGAAATTTTATTTCTTATTTCCTTAGGTTTTTAGATGGCATGAACCATGCATACAAGTCCATCCGTTCGACGTTCCATTGTCAGTGGGGTGACTTTTGCACTCTTTTTATAACATGAAAAATAATGTACTGTCACTGACACTGAAAAACTTGCTCCGAGCAAGAACAAAACATGCTCTTTATATAACACTGACGTGCATTGTGTATGAAACCACAAGCACCTGACTATTCTTCCCATAAATTTTATTTCTCATTTCCTTGGGTTCTTAGATGGCATGAACCATGCATACAAGTCCATCCATTCCACATTCCATTGTCAGTGGAGTGACCTTTGCACTATTTTTATAACATGCAAAACAATATATTGTCACTGACACTGAAAAACTTGCTCCGAGCAACAAAAAACGTGCTCTTTGCATAAGCTTGACATGCACTGTGTATGAAATAAAGCACCAGACATATTCACCATTAGCACTTATAAACAAATTAAGCTACTCGATTTTGATCCTAAAATTTCTGGGAAGAACAGTCACGTGCTGGTGGTTTGATACACAGTGCAGGTTTATCCCATATAAAGAGCAAGTTTTGTTCAAGCTCGGAGCACATTTTGCAGTGTCAGTGACTGTACATTGTTTTTCATTTTATAAAAAGAGTGCAAAGGTCACTCCCCTGACAATGGACAATGGAACGTGGAACGGATGGACTTGTATGCATGGTTCATGCCATCTAAAAACCTTAGGAAATGAGAAATAAAATTTCTAGGAAGAACAGTCAGGTGCTTGTGGTTTTATACACAATGCAGGTTTAAGTCATATAAAGAGCAAGTTTTGTTCTTGCTCGGAGCAAGTTTTTCAAAGGTTTGATCGTACATTGTTTTTCATGTTATAGAAAGAGTGCAAAGGTCACTCCCGACAAATGGGAACGCCAAACGAATGGACTTCTATGCATAGTTCATGCCATCTAAAAATCTAAGGAAATAAGAACAATCATTCCTCCTCCCTTCGCCGTAGGTAGCATCGAGATTTTCTCAATAAATTGCTTGTTAGGTAGCTATTGCAAATTCAAGACCAAAATTATCTCTAATCTTTCGAACCAACTAGAGTGGTCACTTTGCTTACCTTCTCTCTCATCTCTAGGTTGTTGCCTTCACTTAAACAATTTTACAAACACCTTGCATGCAAGAATGTAAGAAAGAATAGACATGACACTGAAGTTGTCTCTAATGGGACAAATTAAATCCAAATAGAGGGGATGTGATACGAAGCATTTATCTAATTAATAACAAACTTGCACACCAAATCATTCAGTCTACAATCATCATGAGCATACTCTTCTTCCGTCCAAATCCATCCATTAGGCCCACCGGTCTTCATGTTTACATCGTGTACTTGCTACGAGCCTTAAATCGGGATTTCTCAAAAATCGGATGAAAACCAACTATTTGACTGGATTGGTGATTCTCACCGTGAAGCTCTGGCAGGAGTGAAGCACTAAACCCAGAATGAAGAGGAGAGAGAGTACGACAGTCGGCAGCACGAGGTGATCGTCTTCTTCTGGTTCTTCTTCTTCGATTGTCTCCTTTTTGGGGAAGGAAATAATGGGGTTAGGTTTGATTTTAGGGGGAAATACAGAGGGTATTTTGGGTCTTGTGTGTTAAAAATACCATGTATTTGTCCTTTCTTTTTTCCTTACCATGCCTTGGGGATTTTCCAAACCATGACCACATTTTAGTCATTATTTGCTCTTAGTACCATGTTTTGGTCATTTCCCCAATGATAAATCCTTAAGTTTTTTTTTTTAAAAAAAAAAGAAAATCATGAAACACGAAAAAAGGGGGGTGTGTTTGTGATTTAAAATCTGAATTGAAGGGGGTTCAACCGCACGGTTTATAAAAATATACCTTATGGGTGTCCTGCGGCGTAGAAATCAGAGACAGGTGTACCGTACGGCTCACACTTCTAAACCGCATGGCGTACATCGGTGAACCGCACGGCTGTCTTGAGCGGTTTATTGCGGATCAAAACCGCTGAAGTCATCTGGTTTTCTTCATTCGTCTAAAGACTTCGAGAGGCCCATTTGCTAAGAAACCTCGAGAGAGTAGTCTCCTGTTTATTCTTCGCCCGATTACCTTCCTTTCTCGTGAATCCCGCTCGGGATCTTTAAAATTAGTGACCTTCAGTCGGCCATGGCTGATTCCGGCGAAACTCAGAATCCCGATCCCTCTTCCGGCGTGGATCCATCGGCGTTGATTCTCTCGGAAGAAGAGGCGGCGGTCCAAGCCGCCGGGGTTGGTTCACCCGTACCTGATCCGAGAGGGGATGGTTCGGCTTGGGCCGAGGAGCACCGTGCGGCCAGTTTTGGGGAAGAACTCCCCCGTGCGGTTCAGTCAGAGACTCGTGCGGCTGGATCTGGAACTGAGGTATCCCGTGCGGCTCATGCAGGTGACCGTACGGGTGATGGTGGGGCTGCTCCTCCACCGGAGCATGGTGGGTCGGTGCTGGTTGGGACCCTGGAGGGAGATGATGTTCTTAGGGCGATAGCGGAACAGTACAGTGCAATGGACGATGTTTGGGCGACTATGGAGAGTACTGATATCCCGGTAAGTACCGTTACTGCTTGTAGTAGTTCGATGCATATTGATCTTGATATAAATGTTCCTCTGCCTGAGATTGAGATGAATGTTGGCTGCGTGGATGTTCTGATTGACCCGCGAGCTGCGGAGGAGAGTGTAGGTGGTGGGGATGTAGTTTTCCCTGATGTTGCGAGCACTGTTTTGGTGAGAGAGTACTTGGTTAGTGGTGATGACACCTCTGTTAGAATCCCAATCACCATTAGGCAGCCTGGGGATGTGTTTATGGAGGATCTCAGGGAGATGGGAGGTAGTAGTGATGAGGAGATGGGTGATGGGATGTTTTATAGTGGAGGCGTTAGTGGTGAGGGAGGTCAGGCTGAGGAGGCACGTGCCGAGGGAGCACAGACTGAGGGGGTGGAGAGAGTAGAGACTGCGAGAGTAGAGACTGAGAGAGTACAGGCTGAGGGGGCGGCCCCTATTGTTCCTGTTGCTCGTGCTTTCAGGAGTTTGACTCGGGTCCTTGGTACGGGTAGGGCTGTAGAGGAGAGTGCTGACACTGGGGAGCCTTCTGACCCGGTTTTGTTTCCTTCGCGGGTTGGTTCTTCACGAGCTCCGGGAGCTACTTTTGGAGATACCTTGGAGGGGGTTACTAACAAGACTTTGGCTCGGAACTTGCAGCAGTTCTCTCAGTTGGGCGAGGTCTTGGTAGGAGAGACGCCACCGGTTGGCGAGCCTGAGCAGGCAGAGGTGCAAACAAAGGAGTTGGTCCGTGTGACCATAGTTGAGGAGGTTCAACTGGCTTTGAGGAGCAGACAACCCTTTGTCCCGGGGACTTACGATCCTCCGGTTCACTTTTTTATACCGGTGGGGTGTGAGGTGTACGAGCCACGGTTGCCACTTTACCCTGAGTCGCTGATTTTGCGCGATCCAGCTACACATGTTTCGAACAGACCTTTGGTACGTACCATTTATTCATACTTGCCTCCTGAACTGCTTTTATTATTGCATTTCCTTTGCTGCTTTACTGGCTGAACTTGTGCCATGTTCTTGAAACAGGTGGATCGTTCTCTTCTTGGATATGGCGGGCCATCTGATTGCTTGGCTCAGTGTAGGAGGTTGCCTTCGAGTGTGAGGGAGTTAGTGGACGCAGCTGGCTTCACTGTTTTTATTAGTACTTTACTGCCTACCCGGACGGACCGGAAGTTGTTGAGGGCTCTGATGGAGCATTGGTGGGAAACCACCAATAGCTTTCACTTTCGGTTCGGGGAGATGACGATTACCCCCTTTGACTTCGCACCGACTACCGGGTTGAGAGTTGGCGGCGAGCCGATACCTTTCGACTCTGGTTTGTACTTCGACCGGGCGGCCGTGCGCCACTTTCTGGGGAGGGAGGTTGGAGATGAGGCGAGGGTGAGATGCGACCATTTGCCGGCAATATGGGATCACGAGTCGGGGTCTCCTGCTGAGGCTCCACAGATGGCGAGAGCCTACTTGTTGTTCTTGTTTGGCACTGTGCTATTTCCGAATAGGCAGAATTCGGTGCACTTGAGTTGGTTACCTGCTTTGGCAGACTTGAGGACAGCTGGCCGGTTTGACTGGGGTGGCGCTGCTTTGGGCACCCTTTACTGTTTCCTTGGCTCGGTGGTTCGCGGAGCGGCGAACACTCTTGGAGGCTACTGGAGGGTTTTGGAGGTATGTCATACCATTTTCTGCTTTAAATACTCCACGCATTGTTGCTTTTATTCCTGTTACTGATGAATTCCTTTGAAAAATGCAGGTATGGGCTTATGAGGTGTTTGGAGTGCCGGCCCTAGAGAACTCTCACGCAAACAAACGCGTGCTTCCACGGGCAGTGAAGTGGGCCAAGGAGCATGTCGGGAAAGGTGCGAAAAAGGGGCAGCTAAGGTTCTTTCGTGTTTTCTTGGACCGGTCCAGGGGTGAGACGGTATGATACCAAACTTTCTGAATTCTTTTCCAGACATTTCGATTCCATTGTTGACTTGAAAGTAACCCATGATTCCCTGCAGGTGAACTGGGATGTGTGGGGCAGGTTGAGTGCCCCTACTTGACTTGGAGCAGGGCGGTGACGCGAGGGCGAGTGATGTTGGAGTCTCCATATGGATGGCAGTGGTACTTGGGTGAGAGAGTGACACACCAGTCCCTGGGCCTAGACCACTTCAGAGTGTCGGGCCCTCTTCCGTCGTTTGTTCAGAGGACGCAGGAGTATACCTTGGCTGAGGTAGAGGCGTTCACGGTACTGGACACAGAGTTGATTTTCAGCCCCTCAGAGGACTATGACGGTTATGTGGTGAGTAGCTTGGCTTATAATCTGGATATGGAGGCCCGTTTGGCTGCCCCTGCACCTGTGGAGGGTCCAGTATTGCCTGTTCTGAGGAGAGAGATTGACGTGATGTTGTCGAATGGGAGTATGGGGTATGTGGTGGTTCCCGAGGTCACTCCACCAGTTACTCTTACAGCGACAGAGGTAATCCTGAAATTTGAAAACAAGAAATAATTAAACTTCATGTTCTATTCAAGCATTTATCCATGTTACCTGCTAATGCTTTTGATTTTGTTTGCAGATCCCGGCGGACTGGGCTGCGTCCGCTGTTCAGTTGGTGCGAGACCTAGAGGCTTTGGTTCACAGTCTCACGATTGGCGGGACTCCAGAGGTGCACCCGAGAGTAGAGCCGGGCGTTGTGCCCCATGCTAGTGGAGATGATGATGACGGGGATGACGGAGCCGGTGGTAGACGTGGCGGCAGAGCTGGCCCGGACCAGACTCAGCACGGGGGCGCACCTCTGGAACGTCACCTATCATCAGCCGGCGTACTAAAGCCTCCAAGTCCAAGTTCAGCTGATAGGACTCTGACGCCCAGCTGGCAGGAATCTGCAAAAAACAACGAAAGCATTACACAGATATTTTTAATAATGTTCAAGGAAATGCAAACTGAAAATGTGTTTTCTTTCTTTTACAAGTTACCTGAACAGAGGTAAGGTCAAGCGGGGGTGCAACGTGAGGAACCTCCAACACTCCCATCATCCCTCCAGGCGTCTGCACCTCTATCTCTCTCCTCAATACTGGCAAAGCCATCTCCATGGCTGCAATATGGGTCTCCATATCTAGAAAACTAGCCAGGTGGCTAGCCAGAAAGCCCTCGTAGTCCGGAGAACTGCCGAAGGGAAGCACGGTGTCCAGCACAGTGTATCTCTCTACCTCATCACGCGTATACTCGTCAGTCCACTGTACACCGGAGGGCATACGCCCTGGTATCCTGAAGTGCACCAACCTGAGAGACTGACGAGGCACCCTCTCTCCCAAGTACCACTGCCAACCATATGGGGACTCCAACAGAATCTACCCCCGTGTCAACTCTCTACTCCGCTCCAGGTATTGGTCAGTCACGGCATCCCAGACATGCCATCTCACCTGCAAGGAAATTCAATTTCTTCAGGACAAGTTGAAAGCAGAACAAAAGGCTCAAGTTTGAAAGCAACACAAAATTCAGAAACATACTGTGCTACCATCAGTCTGGTCCAACAAATGACGGAAGTTGTTCACTCTCCCTGCGTGTACACTGCCGCCACGGTGCTCTCGATCCCACTTTGCTGCTCATGAGATCACCTCCTCATTTTCATGACTATTCGTCGGCAGGTACATCCCCAGCACCTCCTAGGCCCACACCTGCATGGTTAAAGGGTATCATCAACAAACTACAATATCTCAAGAATTTGAAAGCAAACATGTAAAGTTTAACCTCGAGCACCCTCCAGAAGCCGCCAAGCCTCGTCCCAACTCCGCAGCTGACGGCACCTAAGAAATAGTAAAAGGTACAAAGAGCAGCACCTCCAAAGTCCAAGCTCGCCACTCTACTCAAGTCCGCCAGTGCCGGGAGCCAACCCAAGTGAACCTCACTCCGCCTGTTCGGAAACAGGGACACGCCAAACAGGTACATCAAGTAAGCTCTCGCCATCTGAGCTACCTCTGTCGGCGACTCTGGCTCGTGGTCCCACAAGGCCGGCAAGTGGTCACACCTCACCATAGGCTCTCCATCGCCTATCTCTCTCCCCATAAAGTGCCTAATAGCCGCGTCGTCTCTGTATAGCCCCGAGTCGAACGGAACCGGCTCTCCACCTACTGAGATGACCGTGATCGCCGAGAAGTCCAATGGCGTCACGGTCATCTCAGTAAACCTCAAATGAAAAGTGTTGGTGGTGTCCCACCAACGCTCAATCAGAGCTCTCAGCAACCTGCGGTCCGCCTGTGTCGGCACTAGAAGCCGAATGAAATCCATGAAGCCCGTGCCCTCAATAACCTCTCTCACTGCCCCTGGCAAACCCCGGAAGCCCTCCAAGGAATCTGACGAACCTCCGTAGACCGACACGGAGACGATTATCTGTTTCAGAAAATAAAATGCAAGTTTTTCAAGCAATAAAAAGCATGCAAATACAGGAATTCAAGACAAGTACAATGGTTGAATGCAATAATTAAAGTACGTACCAGTGGACGTGTCGAAATATGGGTCTCCGGATCCCTCAGCAAAGTGGTCTCGTCATAAAACAAATGTACCGACGAGTACACGTCAGACCCCAGCGGTATAAAGAAGTGCACCCGTGACACGTAAGTCTCAGGGTCGAACGGAGGCCTCACCCTCTGAGCTCTCTCTACCTCTTCCACCAGAGACAAAGGCGCTCCCTCACCTGCAGCCTCAACCTCTCTCTGTCTCTCCTCAAGGAACATGTCCTGAACATGCTCAGACACTCCCTCCTTATCCAGAGCCGCAACAAAAGTCGGATCTTCCTGAAAGGTCCGTGCCAAGTCTTCGTCTCTCACTCCCTCCAGCGTATCAGCCATAGTATAACTTGGAGTCCTGGAAGAACCAACTACAGCAGGGACAACTGGTGGGTCTGAAGCCCCAACCTCCATCTCCTCACCCCCACTACTCGAATCCTGAGCCTCCTCCACTATCACTTTCACCTTCCCCAGATCCCTCCTGACCACTGGGATGACAACTGACGTCTAGAGAAGCACTCAGAAGATCACTGGGTACCAAGCTCTCCTGAGAACCCGTATCTACACCTTCCCCGGCGGGTCTCTGCTCAACCATGACATGCACGCCCCCAATATCCATCTCCACCTCAGAAGCTTGCGCACCTGTGCCCGGCACGTCAACCTCCATGGGCCCATAGCCACTCTCGCCACCCTGCATGGCGACATCACTACTCCCCACGGGCTGATCGGCAACACAACCGCTTGCAAGGGTCTCACTCGCAACCATGGTGTCCGAATCATCCTCAGCCGAACCATGGATCCCACCCGCAGCTGCCGCATCGCCACTAGGTGCTATCACATGGGGCTCCCCGCCGCCGGGCTCTACCGTACGAGCCTCAGGCTCAGCCGCACGGGGTATTTCACCCCCAATCGACGTCGTGCGGTGCTCATCCCCAACACCACTCGGCCCGACCAAACTCAAGTTCGCATCACCCATTGGAATTCACAACACCCGTCATCGATTGGGGTGTCGAGACCTCCCCCTCACGAGCCAACGGTGACCGTTCACCACCGGAGGATGAAGATCTACTCTCGCCACTACCGGAACTCGCCATGGGTTTTTGAATCAATGATTTCAATCGAAGAATTTTGGAAGAAGAAGAAGAGTTTGGGCAATCAAAAGTCGGTTTTCACCGAATGCTACAACCGATCGTAGGTATTTGAACAAAGGAACGTAAAAATCAGGGTGTTTTGGCGGTTACAATACAATTTCAGCCGAAAATACCACTTACACCATGCGGTGCAACATTTAAAACCGTGCGGTGCATAGTTCAACACCGTACGGTACCCTTCTCCTTTACATTTCAAAAATTACGTTTTCTCCCTCTCATTTGCTGGTGTTTTCGTGAAAACCTACCAATTTACCCAAAATCCTGTTCATGGCATTCATTTTTCACAAAATTCTAAGCCCTCTACGGCAATTACTTTTCACAAAATTTTAAGTCCTCTACGGCAATTACTTTTCACAAATTTCTAAGTCATCTACGGCAATTACTTTTTACAAAATTTCTAAAGTCCTCCACGACATTTTTTTTTTCCAAAAAAGTTCTAAGCCTTCTACGGCAATTACTTTTCCCAAATTTTTAAGTCCTCTACGGCAATTACTTTTCTCAAAATTTTAAGTCCTCTACGGCAATTACTTTTCACGAATTTCTAAGTCCTCTACGACAATTACTTTTTTCCAAAATTTCTAAGCCCTCCACGGCATTTTTCACAAAAATTCTAAGACCTCCACGGCATTTATTTTTCCAAAAAAAATTTAAGTCCTCTACGACAATAACTGTTTCAAAATTTCTAAGTCTTCGACGACAATAATTGAATTATTTTTTTTTACGGCTTTCAAGGCCTCCTAAATATTTTCTTAAACGGCTTTTAGTTGCCCCCAAATATTTTTAACGGCTGCTTCAGGCCTCCGAAATACTGCTTTCACTCTTTGCAAACATCATTTGTTTTTCCCTCATTGAGAAATGAGATGCCAACTTTTTCATGACGGCCCCGACGAACTACGATTGGTTTGATGCTCTCGAACGAGGTACGTAGGATGCTCTGAGCTCGACCAAATTTACTGTTTCTCTTGTTTGTTTCCCGCACGGTTGTCCGAATCTTCTAGCACGACTTGCACCAACACGATGGTGACCAAGCCGTGTCGAAGAGGGGCAACTGTACACACCCCAATTTTTAATGACTTGTGCATCCCCAATGATGAAAAGAAGAACGCGTGAAATGTACCTTGGAACGGACACTTGACTCGGGTGGATCAAATAAGCCAAAGAACCCAAACCCACCTGAACCGTACGGCCTGAATCCCATAACCGTACGGCTTGAAACTCCATTTGCACCGTGCGGTGTAGCCTTGTGCACCGTACGGCACACCTTTGACGTCGTATGGCACCCATGTCCCATCAACAGGATTCCCAGGAAGCTCCAGCAGCTCATAAGAATGATGATATTCGAAGAATGATGATATTCGGCAATGATCGAAATTCCTTTGCGTTTAAACCTTGCCCATCGTCGCCTATAAAATCTGACGTCGTCCACCGGTCTCAGGGGTTCGAGAGAGAGTTCAATCAGAGAGAGAGAGAGAGCTTAAGGAAGAACCCGTGAAAACCAACCAAAACTTCCCACATAAATCATTCTTGTTCCAAAACCTCGGTACTCTGTTCATACTCCGTCTGAAATCCGCAAACACTTCGCTCCATAGGCCCAGAAAGTTACAAGTTCCATTTCGATCCATTCGATTCCGTTTCAAGGTATAAAAAAATCCGCTATTGAATCGTAGCAATCTTCTGAGGAGAGGTCTCCATCGGGCTTGAGGGGAGCTCCGTAGCTCTTCTTCGAGCCCAAACGGAGATGTTTCAACAAGGTTCGGGCCTCTCGGGTAAGCATCGCGCGATATCATCCATTATCGCGGGATGCCGACTCTAAAAACGAGGTACATCCATCCACCAAAACCATTTTCTAAACCTATTGTGGTTTTTTTTCCAAAAACAGAAGTCAGTTTCAATCGGACGAAAGTGAGAATATTTTTAAAAAAATACACTTACAGAGGCGCCGTACGGCATTCTTTATGCACCGTGCGGTGTAATTTTGCACACCGTACGGTGTCAATGGAAAAACATTTCATATGCTCTATTTTCTGGAATCCGACGCTCTGTTTTTTTGGTAAAACCAGTGGAGTAAATTGCACTCAACCCCCTTTCACGTTTTCACATTTATACCCCCTCTTAGTTAATTTTCTAGCATTCGTCTACTTGATTGTGTATTGTTTGATTTGTTATTGTTATTTATTTCTTTTAAACATGTTATCATCTGATATATTGTTTTATGTGAGATAAGGTTTTCATTAAAATCTTTTTCAAAGAATTCCCACAAATGTTTAGTAAAGACCGGAAAATTCCGGGCACGCGGGGTGCATTTTTGAAACAAAACCTTCCCTGTCGGTAACCTAGCTCCCGAACCCAAATCTCTATTTTTTTTTCGCAAATCAAACCCTTTTTCAGTGAACCTAACGTTTTCCAGAAATTAAACCCCGGGTGGCGACTCTAAATTTTTTTCCTTTTTTTCCCGGATCGCCCTTTTTCACAAACACAACCGAAAACGCGTGGAAACCTCGCTCGCAAAGCGAATGTCCACACGTACCATAGAGACATCAGACCAAGAATGTGACACATAACATGGCCGAATGATAAAGTGTGTGTGTATCACAAAGATCATATCAAGCTCAACTCATTAAATTCGTCGGTGAACCCGATTAATCCCAGCTGAAACTGATTGATCTATTAACTCTCAAATTACATGAATATGACTCCTTCCACTCTATTCCTATACATACTCACTAGCTTAAAGAGAATAAGAAAAAAATACAACTCAATAAAAAGAGGGATACAAATAAATATGTGTTTTGTCAATGAAATTGCCAACTAAAAGGCAACATAGCATTTAGGAGCTAATGATCTCCCCCTTTGGCACTTCCATGACAAAACACATTATAAGAGTAACACCAAATCCCTAAATGACTAATTTGCTGCAACCATAACTCAAGAAAGCAAACATAGTTAGAATCACAATATCCTACTCCCGATTTTTGTCGTGGAATGACAAAGGAAGAGCAAGGCAACAGAGTTTTAAAAACAATAAAAACGCACACTAAAAATGCTATTAAAAGTAAAGAAAGAGTATCACATGCGACACAGCTGCTCTTATTACTATCGGTAATAACCATGAACACACATCAAGATAAAAACATGAACAAATATTGTAAAAACGCACCATAGAGACATCAGACCAAGAATGTGACACATAACATGGTCGAATGATAAAGTGTGTGCGTATCACAAAGATCATATTAAGCTCAACTCATTAAATTCGTCGGTTCTCCTTTATACTAGGAGTTTTAAGATAGCTCTCCCTCAAGAAGTCAAACCGAGCTAGATCCTCAATGTGGTTAACGAATGAGAAAGCAAAAGCTCCCCCTCAAAAGCACATTCATCCTCCCCTTTTTTGTAGTAATTTTTTTAAATGGCATTACAAAAAGTATTCTCTTTTACCACACAGCTGTTTGACGTGAACATTTAGATAGGATAGAGCCGAATGAATCTGGTTACTAGGCAAGTGGGCCAATAATCATACCTTCACAAGATCTATCCACCTTTTGACACGAATGCTATACCTCACCCCAATTGTCCGATTACTCAATGAACGCCCGGATAGGTAAAGAATATAATAATACTAGATTGGTTCTTGCATGAGAGAATGGAAAATAAAAAATACACAAGGGCAATGGTAGTCATATGTCAAACTTAAGGGTAGAAAACAGCCAGATACATGAGACTGGACAAACGGGAACAAGGAGCAATCTATCATTTTTGTGAGATAGTGGAGACAAACGGCAATGTAGCATGCAACACTCATCATCTAAATTTATTTAAGAGTGAGAAATCACAACATATGCTCATTCTCTATCAAGAATGTCCACACATAATATATTAATGATAGTAATTCGACACAAAAAAAAAAAACATGAAATCATTGTGGAATTATAGATATAAGAATGTCCACTATGAAGCTCTGCCCCTTTCTTCGATCACTCTACTGAGTCTTGAATGTATAGCCTATGTTATCTTCAAAAATCAAAACTACTACCTTCTGTAGGCACCCCAATTTTAGTCCAAGTGCATCCCCTATGACGAAAGGAAAGTGCATGGTTACCTCGGAACGATCGATCAGAGCTCAACAAAAAAATCAATAAAATAACCAATTTAGCCAAGCAGTCCACTTTGACAGCCGAGCGGTCCAGTTTTCCTCAGGTTGGCCGGGCGGCCAATCTTGGTTGTAAAATCGGACAGCTGTTTTTGCAGAGATTCTTCGCAGACGAATATATTTCCCGGCGCAGCGAATATCATCATCGCGAAAATCTTTCGGAAGATTTTTCTCCATCATTTCCACTCCTCCTCCATGGCTATATAAACCACCTCCGGCCTCCGCTCCTCCGACACACACACACACCTGAGAGAGGCGACACCAGAAAACCAAAAATCCGTTACTCCGCTTCCTGAAGCGCTGTAAAACCACCACCTCTATAACTTCCGTTCATCGTCAAAAACCCTTTTCCTCATACCCTCTCTCTCATTCCTACAGTAATCATCAAAAACACTTCACCTGAAGTTTTCCGAGAGAAATCCAAAACTTTCATAGTTCGATCATTCGTTCCGCAATGGTACAACAAAGTTCGTTCAACCGAATTTTTGGTATTCTGAGGGGAATTATTCTGGACTCTGGATGATTCCCGTAATCATCCCCGGGTTCGGATAGCCTTATTTCAAGCAAACCCACCCCTTACGGCTCCGTATCAGGCGGTATCCTTCGTTATCGCAAGGTACGACCTTACCCGGAGTACAACTTTCTCAAAATCTACTTCTCAATTTTAATTTAAACTCAAAGGAACCGGCTTCCTTCCAAAAGAAAGACTCTCAAGGCGCTTTTCCAGTTTGAAATTTTTTCAAAAAAACAGAGGAATATTGGCCGGGCAGCCAACATACTTGGCCGAGCGGCCAACATAGCATAGCCGGGCGGCTGACTTTTGGAAGAATGGGTCCCTCCCCTGTTTCAAATAGAATCGTGCTCTGTATTCGTGTTTTTCTGGTTTAAGCTGCGGATATTACGCCATTTCCCCTCAGGTTCTTCTTATTTATTGTCAAGTTCGTGTATTTCATTTTATTTCCGTTATGGTTCTGTGAATTGCTTGTTTATTACTATCGTTCATATTTTGTATTTTTGTTAAAGTTTTGCAATAAAATATTTTCTGAAAATCCCACAAATATTTAGTAGAGACCGGAAATTGTCCGAGCGAGCGGGGTGTTTTTTAACAAAACCTTCCTCGATCGTAACTTGGCTTCCGAATCCAAAAGAATCTTTTCGCATACCAAACCTTTTTCAAAACGGCACAGGAGTCATTATTTTCAACGGTATCTCGGGTACCAAAATTATTTTCTAAATAAATCCTGGGTGGCGACTCTATTCATTTCCGCCATTGGCTGCGTGGATCCGACCGTCCACAAAATGGCGACTCTGCTGGGGAGTTGTTTTTATTAATTCTTATTTTGATATTTCACTTGTAAAACGACCCCCGGAAGCTTGACAAAACGAACACACCCTCGTGGTCGCAAGAAAGGAATGGTGCAGTAACAGGGCTACGCCCGACCATCCGGACTGGAGCTTTCCCGGTTGTTTGCTTGAGTAAAATTTCAAAATAAAAATTAATTTAAGAGTGAGCCAGACTTGAAAAATATTTGTGGGATTTTGAAAATAATTTTATTGTAAAGCTTTTGCATTGCACGTGCATCGATGTTGGATAAGCCTCGCCGCTGCGTCTTGGTTACCCTACTCGGCTTGCCGATGTTAGGACATCCCAAGATTCTCAGCAAACCCCGGACGATGATGAGTCAGTCTACCGTTTGACCTTTGCCATGCAGTAAACTTGGCACTGGGAGGCAAATATTGGCTCTAGTCTAGGGAACCCCTTTAAACCAAAACCCAACATTTGCATATAGTAAACCATAGTACCTTTCAACCTAGGACAGGGACCCGCAGGGTAGGATTGTCTGTTATATCTGTTGTCTATCTGCTAATTGCTTTCTACATATCATGTTTACCTGTTGACTGTATATTCTGTTCGCCAATTTCTGTATATATTGTTTCGTGTACATACATCCTCCATTTAGCATGCATCTGTAAGGTAGTTTGGCCTTAGGTCGTCACATCATAAGGGTTGCCCTGACAATCACACATTGTGTTGGATATTAAAAAAAAAACTTTTATTCCTACAATTGGCTCTCTTTCCCAAAAAATAAAAATAAAAAAAATAAAGTGTGTTTTTTTTCCTTTGTAGTCATAATGTCTGGAGGTCCCTACAAGCGATTCAAGTCTACGCTCTCTACTCACCATGGGGAACCCGCGTGGGTGATTGAGGAAGTCCAACTTGAACAACCGCCAGTGGAACCAGAAGAGCACAAGCCAGGGAAACTAAAAATAGAGGATCATATGGGAGGAGAACTCGATGAGAAACTCAGTTTGTTGGCTGATGCAAGCCTGCCAGGCATGTCTCTCCAATGGGATGAAAATGAAGGATGGAAGTTTTGTTTTCCAGAAGAGCCAGAGCCAATGCCAGAAAAGAATACCCTCATGATGGAACAAGATGATGGACAGTTTGCAGTCATGCCCCCTGTGAAATACTTTGACTCAAATGAGCAGTCTGTCTACTATTTTGAAGACCCAGTTACAGGTCACAAATACTGGGATGATTGTGAATGTGATGCATGCTTTGCAGATTGCCTTCTCAACAACGATGGTATGACTCAACAGCAGCTTAAAAGCCAGTGCACATGAGAGAATCAACAGAAGAAAGAGATCTCTAGGTCCGACAAGGGAAAAGAGAAGGCAGATGAAATAGGATCTTCAGCCGGGCCAACATCTCCAAATGGGCCCCTTTCTTAAAGAACATCTTCTAAAGCAAAATGTGATTACGCACTGACCCAATCCAGCCAGCAGGGTTTCTTTTGAAGAATCAAGCCAGCTTGTGATTCTTAGTACTTTAATTATCGAGACTGTTGTTGCTTTGATTATCGAGTCTGTTCCTGCTTTGATTATCGAGTATGTTGTTGCTTTGATTATCGAGTCTGTCGAGTCAGTTTGTAAAAATGCTGAGCTTAGTATAATAAAAAAAATCTATTGAGAAAAAGAGCCAAAATTGTAGTCCTGAACTACGTCACGGCGGCCATTGTTTTCACAAATCATGGAAATTTGAGCATATCCAACAAAATAAGAGGGAAATTGGGGCAATCGTTTCATGCATCATGCCTCATTTTTTGCACATACACTGTACACTGAACCCCTGAGCTCCGTTTGTGAATATCCTCAGTACTAATCATTGGCAAAAAGAAGAAAAACCCCTTACCTAGTTGGACCCGAAACCCCGAACAGCGATTAGTTCGAACTGAGTCAGGAACGGAACAGTCAAATCGGAAGTTCAGCAATGTCGGCAGAGAAAGGTGAGATCCAACTCCTCAAAGATGCTCTGGAAGAGCAAAAGGCCAACAACGCCAAGTAGATGGCCCAGATGATGCTCATGATTAAGAAATTAACCTCTCAGCTCCCGCCACCGGTAGGGAACTCGAGTGGCCGAAACATGGAGTCCGTATTGACCAAGCTATCCAAACTTGAGGAGTCTGTTCAGAAGCAGGAGAAGATAGCAGCTACAGGAATTGATATGGAGAAGTTGTGCCTTTTCCCAGATGCAAAGCTCCCCGACAAATTCAAGCCAATAGATTGGGACAAGTTCGACGGCAGCAGTGACCCGAAAGCTCATTTGCAAACATATGTGGGTACTCTGTCCATGTATGACGTTAGGAAGGATGCAATGGGCCAGATGTTTCAGCAAACCCTAACCGGGCCCGCACTCCGCTGGTTTCTAAATTTGGATATCTCCAAGAAGAAGACATGGGAAGATATTGGGGCAGCCTTTGTCGCCCAATACAACTACAACATTCAACTTGAGATGACTATCCGGGAGTTGGAATCAACCAAGATGGGCAAGAATGAGTCCTTTGCTGACTATGTCAAGAGATGGAGAGGAAAAGCCTCTCAGATGATGGAGCGACCTTCAAAAAAGGAACAGATGAGAATCATCACAAGGAATCTGGAACCGGATTTTGCCAAGCACTTGGTGGTCTTTCAGACCACCGCTGACTTCAAGACTTCCTATGAAGCCGGCCTGGCCATTGAAGACGCTCTTCAAAGTGGCATATTTGAGAAAGGCGAATCTACCCCTAAACCAAGACGAATTTACTCTGGCAACAACAACACCTTGTTTGGACCCAACAACTACAATCAAAACCAAGCCAGCTCTTCTAACACCAAACCCGCCAAAGCTGAACCTATCAACCAAATTGTAACCCAGTCACATTTCCAGCAAACAGTCCCCCAACCAAGAAGAGAATTCAACCCACTTCCTTTTCCCCTGGCCACAGTGTACAAAAAGCTCCTCGACAAAAAATCCATCCAGCCGCTCGAACCTCGAGAATTACCCAAAGAACTTCCCTTCAACCATGACCCAAATAGCTACTGTGCTTACCACCAAACGCCTGGCCATCACACCAATAACTGCATCCAGCTCAGGCACAGAGTCCAAGATCTTGTGGACAACGGAACCCTTCCACTTCCCAACCAAAAACGCAATACCATTTTCTAATCCCTTACCCAGTCACAAGCAAAACAACCAAATTGGCCAAATCTCCCTTACTTCCGTCACAAATGACCTTACCTCCACTGAATTCAACCCTAGTCTCTATATAATCCCAATTACCAAGCCTAAACCCACTGTCCCCGTGCCAGAAGACCTTGGGGTCCATTTCCTCTCATGTGCTAGTTTAGTGCAAAAACCAAGGTGGAGCGTTATTGTAGAAGAAGAAGAATGGTCTATGGACGATCAAGATTGGGAGGAATCCCGACAAGCATTGTTCAGTTCTTTGCTAATTTCTTCGGACCCGAGCCAGTTCATTATCCTCGAGTCCCTTGACAAGCCTATTGTTTGCATGCCAGAAGATTCCCACGTATGTCGGATTAATGTGACAGAAAGCATTTCCAAGCAGGACAAAGGAGAAAGGGACATGGATCCCCTAGAAGAAGCATTGATTCATGACAGACGTCCTTTGGATAATGTTTCACCGCTCGCACATTTTCGAGAAAAGGGCCACTCTATCATAGAAGCCTCCTTCGGGAATCAAGATTGGTTACCACAGGCATACATCATTGAAGAATCTTCATCATGGCCATCAGTGCCATCCCCACCATCACTTGACGTGTCAGTCTTAGTCCTTGATCCTATGACTACCATTTGGGATGAAGAAGAAATAATCGATATCCGAGTTAGCAATGACGAAGTATGGACCGTCAACCTGGATCAATATTTCTAGAAGGACCAAGAGGTGAAGGACCTTAAAACGAAAATGGAAGCAGTCAAAATTAGGGAACAAAAGGTCGAAAGATCTGACGGATTTCTGGACCGAAGATCAAGGAATGATATAGAAAAAGGAAGCCATCAGGGCACGTAAACGAAAAGTCAATGAGGAATTCACAAATTTCTGGGGTGAAAATAAACAGTTGTGGGAAGAAACGGTTAACAGAATAACCAGAAGCAGTCGAGTTTACCAACCAGCACATCTTCAAGGTGGAAATCCCTCCAACCATGCCACAACAGGAGATTTTGCTTGGGATGACCCCATTCCAGAGGATGCAATTCCTAGCCATCCAGAGGCTATCATTCAACAGAATTCAGCTGTTAAGACACCTCCGAGGAATTCCCCAGTAGCAGACGATCCGATTCAGAAGCAGCTAGAACGAACCCCAACTTCAGTGTCTATTTGGGGGTTACTCTCTTCATCCAGAGAATATCGTCAAAAATTGATTAAAGCTCTGTCAAACATGGAGGTGCCGCCAAATACTCCTCCTGAAACAGTGGTAGCTCTACTTACACAAACCCGCGCGAAGCATGTTGTAGTTTTCACTGAAAAAGATCTGCCACCAGAAGCGGCTGGTCACAACAAAGCATTGCACATTACTCTGAAATGCATGGGGAAGTGGGTCCCAGTTGTGCTATTGGATAACGGATCTGCTCTGAATGTCTGTCCCCTGCGTACAACTTACTGTTTGGGTTCCAAGAACAAGGATTTCCAGCCAACAAATCTTGGAGTACGTGCCTACGACAATACTCACAGGGATGTGGTTGGGATAATTCAGATGGAAGTAATGGTCGAAGATTTCAAGACTAGTGTCGAGTTTCATGTGCTCGACATTCCTTCGCCATTCAACCTTTTGCTGGGAAGGCCATGGCTCCAATGACCAGACATCATGGTTGTACCTTCCTCTCTACATCAGAAAGTTCAGCTCGGGCTAGCCACGGGAACCTTAACCATCAATGGAGATTCTGGAATTCGTCCGCATGTCCCTGACAATGCTCCCTTACTTGAGATCACTCACGGAGAAGAAGACATCACTCTCGGAGGGTTTTCCTTTGACACTTCCGGTGGAGTACTTACAATCAAGATGGACCAAGATTTCTCGATAAGATCAACAGCCCTTGATATGATGCTGAAAATGGAATATCTACCTGGTCTAGATTTGGTCTCAACAATCAAGGGGTAGCAGAGCTCCCTAAATTTCTGACAAACAATCACCGCTTTGGTCTTGGTTATGAATCAATTGACAACAAATCTGGTTGGAAGGTACGAGCCCGTGCCAAGAAAGGACCTATCCATTTCATAAAGGCCCTAGAGATTGGTTATCAAGGTGAGTCAGAACCATTCTGCGACATGGAGACAAAAACCAAGCTGTCAGGATTTGAAATCTTTGCCGACAACACTTGGGATAGTGACGATGAAGCAAAAAAGGGAGAAGAGTTGGTCAAAATGCTCCGCGTTGACTGGATCGAAGTTCTTGAATCAGAGAATCTTTTATCGTTGTTTGGGGAAGAGAGTCCACTCGGTATGGGAGGAAGTGAGCCTGTTGCAACGTTGGTTGATTTAAAGCCTGCTGAGGATGTGGAGCTGATGATGCTGGGTCAGGAAGCTCTGGAGGATGTTACCACTCTCATCATGGATGCCAATGGAACTTATAAAAATTGCACTTTTGTACCTAAGATCATTTACACTGGCACTGCATTTGAGTCTGAGTCTGAATCTAGCATTGAGTCAGAATCTGAGTCAGAACATGAGTCTGTTATCACTCCACGTCATCACTTTTCTTTTGAGTTTGACTCCACTCTCATGTATCATGCCCCTGGGGCCCCCTCCTTTGAAATAAATGAAATCGACTTTGCTTATTTTGCTGTGTCTGAAATAAATTGTGTCGACCCCGATGATGAAGGGATCGAGTTTGAGGAAGAAGTTCCAAAAGAACTTCGATATCTAATCGAAAGGGAAGATGAAAGGCATGCTCAGCCTATAAAAGAAGAAGTTATTTCTATAAATTTGAGAGATGAGATTAATCCGCGCATGGTTCAAATCGGCTCCGGACTATTGCCAGAAGAATTCCAAGCTCACTCGGATCTCCTGAAAGAATTCGAGGATGTTTTTGCATGGTCACACGCAGATATGCCCGGTATCGATTCTGAGATTGTGGAGCATCGAATCCCGTTGTACCCTGACACAAAGCCTGTCAAGCAGAAACTGAGAAAGATGAGGCATGATTGGGTGTTAGAGATCAAAAAGAAGGTTCAAAGGCAGATAGACGCAGGATTTCTAATAGTCACCGAGTATCCTCAATGGGTCGCAAATATTGTGTCTGTTCCTAAAAAGAATGGGAAGATCAAAATCTGTGTAGATTTCACGGATTTGAACAAGGCGAGCCCAAAAGATGATTTTCCTCTGCCACACATAGATGTCTTGGTAGATAACACCGCGGGGCACACTGCTATCTTTCATGGATGGATTTTCAGGTTATAATCAAATTCTCATGGCTCCTGAAGATCGTGAGAAAACCACTTTCACCACGGAATGGGGCACCTACTGCTACAGGGTTATGTCGTTCGGACTAAAGAATGCAGGGTCTACTTACCAGAGAGCGGCCACAACATTATTGCACGACATGATCCACAAGGAGGTAGAAGTCTACGTGGATGACATGATTGTGAAAGCCAAGGAAAGGGAAGGACATCTGCCCGCTCTCAGGAAGTTCTTCGAGAGAATCCGTAAATACAGGTTGCGCCTCAACCCCGAGAAATGTACATTTGGAGTCACGGCTGGAAAAATGCTCGAGTTTATGATCACTACACGAGGAATCGAGGTGGACCCGTCAAAGATCAAAGCCATTCTAGAAATGGAGCCGCCTTGAACAGAGAAGGAGGTATGAAGTTTCCTCCGGAAAATGCAATTCATTAGCAGATTCATCGCCAAATTAACCTCAACTTGTGAGCCGGTGTTTCGTTTACTCAAAAAAGGCGTACCATTCAAGTGGGACGACAAGTGCCAGGAAGCTTTTGAAACCATTAAAAGTTATCTCCAGAACCCTCCAGTACTAATGCCGCCCATACCGAGGCGACCTCTCATTTTGTACCTATCTATCACTTCATCAGCTATGGGATGTATGCTGGCACAAGAAAGAGAAGGGGGAAGCGGAAAGGCTATTTACTACATCAGCAAGAAAATGATGGGATGTGAAGAGCGATACACCATTGGAAAAAGTCTGTTGGGCGCTGGTCTCGGCTTCCAAAAAGTTGAGACACTACATGCTGGCTTATTCCGTGAAACTAATCTCTCGAATGGATCCTCTCAAGTATTTGTTTGAAAAGCCAACGCTGACAGGAAAACTAGCACGATGGTTGCTTATGCTGGCAGAATTTGACATTAAGTACGTCACTCGGAAGTCAGTTAAAGGAAAAGCTGTTGTAGAATTTTTAGCAGACCATCCTGTGGAAGAGCTAGAAGATGTGGAATTTGAATTCCCTGACGAGAATGTAATGACGACAGCCAACGATGTGTGGGTGTTGTATTTTTATGGAGCCACCAACCAGAAGGGATTCGGAATTGGAGTGTTGTTAGTCTCGCAGGACGGGTCGCACATCCCTCTTGCTTTCAAGTTAAATTTCGAAGTCACTAACAACCAATCAGAATATGAGGCATGCATTGTAGGGATGGAAGCAACCTTAGAAATAGGAGTCAAAAGACTGGAGGTTGTCGGAGACTCCAATTTGGTGGTTTCACAAGCCAATGGAGATTGGAAGGTGAAAGAAGACAAACTCAAGCCCTATTACCAAGATCTCGAAGATCTGATTCCACAGTTCCAGATGGTCATGTTCACCCATGTTCCAAGAATGAAAAATCGGTTTGCTGATGCCTTAGCGACTTTAGCCTCAAGATTCGAGGAGCTCATGTTGTTTGACGAATGGCGGCTCAAAGCCTTGTATCATGTCCAGGGTTATCAGCGCAGAATAGCACGGGCATTCAACAAGAAAGTGAAATCCAGAGACTTGCAAGAAGGTGACATGGTTCTGAAGGAGATCCGAGCTCCAGTTTTTTATCCCCGCGGGAAGTTTCGACCGAAATGGGCAGGTCCGTACATCATCAAGAAAATCCTGTCCGGAGGCGCAACTCAACTCATTGATCTTGACGGCAACGAATTCTCAACTTTTGGTCAACATGGATCAGCTCAAGAGATATTACCCCTGAGAGAAGCTCGCTAGACTGAAAACCGCAAGGGCGGACAGTGCCGGGCAACATTTAGAGCAAGCCTGCTAAGTCGAAAACCCAGATCGGGCGATTTAGGCAAAAGTTAAGGCAAATCAATCAAATAAGCTCTCTAGACCGAAAATCCGAAAGGGCAGTGCTAGGCAAAACTTAGAGCGCAAGAGGAGAGTGTCAATACCCGAGTGAACCCTAACCAAATTTGTACTTTTGAACTACGTCATGACCTGATTCCTGTAAAAGGGATACGTAGGCATCCTCACCTTGAGGACCGATCGCTATCTTTCAAGAAAGATATCTCTTTGAGTTGGTTTATAAAAATTGCGCGCAAATCAAAATGCAAACTTTCATAATTCATCTTTATTCAAATAAAGTTCTTGGATTACATGGCTGAGCATGAAACTTTCAAGAACACAAAAGCAAACAACATGGAATAGTCCCACAAGGAACATGTCGTTGGTCTAAACAATTTATTCCAGACACATTAAGATCGAGTTTTAAAGTCAACTTTGGCTTCCATTCTCTCTTGTTTCAATGTCTCTTATCAACCCTCTCACATAACGATCTGAAAGATTGACACTCGGATACTGCTCTTTTGGAATGGTCGCACGCTCCCTCCAAGTGTTTTGGAAAGCTCTGAAAGTGGCAAAGTTGATATTTGGCATAACAAAGTCCTCTGGCGATGGTACTACCTGACGAACGCCAAGCTGGCAAAGAATGCGGTTGGGAATGTAAAAGGTCCAGCAAGTCAAGCCAGCCAAAACCATCCGCTGACGCCCCATGTTACTCACAGAAAAGTCAAGCGCCAAGTGATTACCTATTCTGTAAGCTAGGAAAGCACTCTAACCCAGCCTTGCACATCATCGAAGACTTCCAGGAAATCCCTCTGAATAAACCCTCGTGTTTCATGAATCCGCCTCCTTGGCACAGGTTCCAGCAGATTAGCCTTGTCACATAGCCATATCTGTGTGAGAGCGAGAAGACAAGTAAGAAACCATAGACAGCCTAAACCCGAGTGTTGAGGTAAAACGAGAAAGTGAGAAAAACCGAAAAAGGAGAGCTGAGTGAGAAGCCTACCTGTAAGAGCAAAGCACTACCCTCAAAGATATTGATGTCACTAGCATGAACCCTATCCAGTCCCATCAAAGTTTCAGCCAAAACCATTGGAGCCACGTCTTTGTGCTCTTCAATTTGCATGGCAACACCAACCAGTGACGAGCTCGCTCGCCCGTCAGACCTGTCAAACAAGAAAGCAGCAAGCAAGCAGAGACACAATGCGAAGCCTTCAGGATGGAACTGTTCAATGATGCGCAGAATGTTGATAATGCCACCCTGGAGCATGGATTTCGCTGCTTTATTACTCATCCCAAGCTTGGCAGACAATACGTTGGCAAAGTTTACCCCATGCGGAGGTACAACCGGTATCTCCAAACGAAATCCACCGAGGTATGCATGGAATTCCTCCACAGTGGGGCACAGCTCATGAAGGCCGAAACGGAACACGTGCACCCTTGGGTCCCAGAACTGAACCGCGGCATGTAAAAGCTCAGGACGGATAGTTACGTCCCGGATATAGCGCAACGAGGCTATCCGGTGATCTTGAAAGTTAAGCCACCCGAGGCCGTCAAGTTTATCAAGCCAAGGTCGAACCAAAGCCGGAAGACTCATGATTGTTTGAAGGAGAGGGAGGAGTGAAGCTTTTGGTTGGGTAGGCACAAACATGTTGAGTCTCCATTTATGCTATACATGCATCGCACGAAATTTCACCTCGGGAAGCGTGCCATGTTGGATAATGGGAAAGCCGTTCATAATTTGCAAAACGTCTTTGAATTGGGTATACTAGAAAACCTCAGCACTTGGAGATGCCCAAGGTCAGCAAAAGACCACGCGGAAGCCCAGAACCTGCCAGAAAATCAGAAACCTGGCAGATTAATAAGAGGGACGGGCGGCCAACTATCCTAGCCGCGCGGCTAACCTGTGTTGGCCGACCGACCAACCTTGGCAGATCAAAAATGAAACTCTGTTTTCGACCTCAGAACTTGATCTGAACATGTTTTCACCACTTTTCTTGCACAAACAAGTTGCAATGGACATTCGAAAGTTGTTGGGGCAGGCGCTTGGCAATTTTGATCACATTTGGATAGACGGATACTCTGAAATCTCAGATACGCCAAAAGCCGTCGAGGTGAAATTTTTCATGTTACTTCTTTGTTGTCAACGGCTTCAACGAACCATGTCAAGCATTCATGAAAATTGAACGAGGTGATTCGGCGGAGTTAACGGAAAAGCCTGAAGCCCAGAGTGCCCAAGCCCAAAATCAACCGAGCAAATGGTATCGGCGAGTCGAAACGTGTCCGAATGTCAATTTCCCCGTTCCATCCATTCAAGAGAGTTACAACGCGCATTTGTAATCTGTTATAAGTCTCGTTTGTCGTGTGTCATACAAATTCAGAGTTTTAGGCGTGATGGGTCACATTATGCCCGTCGCTTAGTTTTCTTGCTTAATGAGTCAGTTTGTATTTCCGCGTGTCATTCTCCAAATTTCAATCTAAAGTCACATCTTTTCATATCCCAGGGGCATGTGTCACATATTGTCAGTTTCCTGTCACCCTCAAAGCATGTGTATGCAAAACCAGACTTTGAAACTCAAAATTTTGCCAGTGTGAATCATTTTAAGCATAACAAACATGTGCAATATATATAAAAACTGAATGGTATCCATAACATGAAAGTAAGAGTACATCCATCCACGGGTAAAACAGACCTAACATCATAAGCTACCATGGCACGCATGCCATATCCATGAAAAAAAAAGAAGCAAAACATGGGCAAACAGGTGCCCAAATCAAAACCGAGCACGCAGGCTCGTCCTAAGAACCAGTGCGACGTCTCTTGAAATCTCGACGATGGCCCACTGCCAAGTGCCGGTACTCCTCAGGTGTGCTCGGGTGGTCCGCATGATCATCCACGCTACTGCCACTACTGTCACCACCGCCACCACTGTCACTACTACTGCTGCTCTCTCTTCCCCGTGGAACCCACTGCGACTCAGGTGCCGAACTCCCAGGAACACCCTCTCCTGACCTCTCAACCAAAGACTGCAACACTCTGCCAGGCGACATGACTACAGGTGGGGCACGCCTCCGAGCTCCGCTGACGTTCTTCATGCAAATCAGTAAACAGTCGAAGCATGCAAATCTCAAGACAAAATATAGAGGATACCTGCTCAGTCTCACTGCTAACAGGAGCTCTAAGGGCACGTCGAGGCCTCCGGCGACTGCCAGACTCGCTACCACCTCAAGTCCCGCGGTCACCACCGCGACTGCTGATGGCCCCACGGCTGCCACCTGCACTACGGTCTCTATGACTCCCCCCTGCTCCGCCACCCCTGCGGCTACCTCTGGTACCACGGCCATCTCCAGCACTACGGCCGCCTCCTCGGCCAGCTCTACCACCACGTCTGCCGCCAGCTCCATCATCTCCCCCATCTCCATCATCATCTCCATCACCATCTCCACCACCAGGATTCTGCACCACGTCGGGCTCAGGTCTAGGTCGAATCTCAGGTCTATCTCCCAGCATGAGGCGACAAACTAAAGCCTCCAAGTCATGTATCAACTGGAGCTGAGACGCGGCCGACTCAACTGGAATCTGCAAGAAAGAATAAAAGCATCAGCAGGTAACACGCACGAACATTCAAATTGAAAGTGAAATATGACTATTTCTTTTCTATCTTTTCAGGATACCTCAGTCGTTGCGAGAGTCACAGGTCCAGTCACCGCAGGAACGTCTATAACCCCCGGACCTCCATCTACCATCATAACATCTATCTCTCTCCTCAGCACAGGAAGGGAAGCAGCCGCTGCAGGCACTGGTTCGGCTGAACGACGCTCCGTATCTAAAGAATAGGCCAGTGTACTCCTCACATAGCCGGCATAGTCCAATGAGGGGTCGAAAACCTGCTGCACGTCCAGAACAGTGTATGCCTCCACCTCAGCCACTGTGCACTCATGGGTCCTCTGAACTCGCGGAGGGAGGAGGCCTGGCACTCTGAAGAAGTCTATCCTCAGAGACTGACGCAACACCCTCTCACCCAAGTACCACTGCCATCCATATGGGAACTCCAACAGCACACATCCCCGTGTCATCTCCCTGCTTTGAGTCAAATAAGGTTGACGCCACCTACCCCATGCATTCCAATGAACCTGCAACAAGTTTCAAGCCATATTCATAAGGGTCATTGCAGAAATCAAGAGAATTTGAAAGGAATCTCAAAAGAATAAAAGTCATACCGTGGCACCTGTACTCTGGTCAAGGAAAAGGCAGAATCCTCTCAGATCACCCTTGAATGCAGCCTTCCCCACATACTGCAGCGCCCACTTCTCTGCACGTGGAAACACATCCTTGTTCGGGTGAGAATTTTCAGGAGCCGGTACTCCCAAGACTTCATAAGCCCACACTTGCATTTTGGGATCAAATCATCAAGACGAGAACAAAAGCAACAGTGCATGATACAGTCATATGACATACAAGGTAAAAAGGAAAGTCAGAAGCATTGCCTCAAGGACCCCCCAATAACCACCAAGCTTGGTCCCTCTCCCACGGACGACGGAACCCAAGAAAACGTACAAGGTGCACAAAGACGCACCACCCCAATCAAACCTGCCCACCGTCTCCAAGTTTGCCAAAGCTGACAACCAACCAAGGTGAACATGGCCCTTTATGCCAGAAAACAGAGCCAAACCCAAAAGGTATAACAAGTAAGCCCTGGCCATCTGACGAGCCTCCTCAGCTGATCCTGGCTCATGGTCCCAAATAGCTGGCAAGTGATCACACCGCACCAACGGCTCATCCCCCATATCTCTCCCTAGAAAGTGTCGTATCACCGCACGGTCCAAGTACAAGCCTGAGTCAAACGGGATCGGATCACCACCAACCCTCAGACCAGTGATCGCTGCAAAGTCCAGCGGGGTGATCGTCATCTCTCCGAACCTAAAGTGAAAAGTGTTGGTGGTATCCCACCAATGCTCCACCAAAGCTCTCACCAACTTGCGATCCATCCTTGTCAGCAATAGTATCCTGATGAAAACGGTAAAGCCTGCAGCATCTACCAAGCTCTTCACTCTCTGTGGCAGTCTCCAATATTGCGCCAAGCAATCAGATGGCCCGCCATATCCAAGGAGAGCACCATCCACCTGTTTTCAAGAACATAGCATGGATTCAGTCAGTATAGCCACAAGCCAAGTGCAATGATAGAGTGAAAAAGAAAGTACAAGTACATACCAAAGGTCTGTTTGAGAGGTGAGTCCCCGGGTCTCGCAAGATCAGTCCATCAGGGTAAAGAGGCAACTTCGGCTCATATACCGAACAACCAGAAGGTGCAAAAAAGTGAACTCGAGGCACGTAAGTCTTAGGAGTGAAAGGCAGTCTATCCCTCAGTACCCTCTATACTGCCTCCGCTATAGAAACCCGCGCCTCCTCAACGCGCACGTCCTCATTCTCCATCTCCTGCATAGGGTCCGCACCCACCAAAGCCCCAAGGTCTGGAAACAGATGTACAGCCCGAGCCAAAGCCTCATCAGTCGCACCCTCCAAAGTATCTCCTAAAGTCGCACCTGGGTCCGCTGAAGAACCTGAAGGCCTAGGAAACAAGACAGGGTCAACCGGTCTCTCGTCACCACTATTACCCCTCTCTCCAAGGTCCTCAATCAATACATCCTTCCCCTTGGATTCCCTGCTAGCCCCTGAACTAGTCGAAGCTTGTTGCTCCGTAGATATCTCTAATACAGCACTCCTGACCTCTGAAGGGACCACAGCCTCACCACCCACCTCTCCTCGGGCAACTCTCGGGTCAGCAAAAACATCTATACCAGCAACATGCATCTCAACACCAGGAGAAAGGATACCCGTACTTGAAAAATCTGTGCCCATTGGTGTGGAACTGCTCTGAGCACCAACATCACCAACCGGGGGATCAACCTCCATGGCCACACCACCCTCACTCGCCGCCGTGCTCTCCGGCCCGTGCCCATCTCTTCCCATGGGGTCATCCATAGCCCGATCATCATGGGCCTCTGACTGATCAACTCCAGAACTGTACAAATGTGCCTCACCCTCATGCACAACCATGGGTGCTTCGCCTCCCACGAAATCGACCGCATGGCTAGCCTGTTCATCAACCAAGGCCGCACGACCCTCCTCATATACTGGGTCGACTTCGGCCATAGTGCTCTCACTCGAAACCAACAAGGACGGACCACCACCGGGCAATACGGTCGCCGCCGACTGCTCTACGCACTCCGGCGATGTTGTCCTCTCGCCGGACGACGTCGGGTCACCTCCATCGGTAGGAACAGTTGCCATGAACACCGATATTTACAAAAACCGAGGTTTTGGATTTCTGATTTGAAGAATTTTTGGGGAAGTTTGGTGAAAGAGGAAATAATCGGTTGAGGGATGGAGTGACTCCTTAGAAACCGTTTCTGATTTTGAACACGAAGGAATAAAAATTTCAATGGGCGCGACGGTTTTGTTTCAGCCGAAGTCCAAACGTTGGCCGGGCGGCTAAGGTAATGAGCCGTGCGGCTCTCCCTCTCTCTCGTGGCAAAATTGCAGTGCACCCCCCTCCTTTTTACAAGGTACATTTCCTACACCTCATCAAAGTCTACGGTACTCATATGATTTTTCCAGGAAAATAAAATCATATTTCATTTTCAAAAACCCCCAGCGGCAATTCCAATTTTCGTAAACCCCTAGTGGTACTTGTGTGATTTTTCAGAAAAAAAATCATATTTTCAATGCCCTCAGTGGCAATTCCAGTTTTAATCCCCAGCGGTACTTATATGATTTTTCCAGGAAAATAAAATCATATTTTATTTCAAATACCCTCAGCGGCAGTCTCGATTTTCAAAAAAAACCCCAGTGGTACTTGTGTGATTTTTCAGAAAAAAAAAATCATATTTTCAATGCCCTCAGCAGCAATTCTAGTTTTAACCCCCATCAGTACTTATATGATTTTTCCAGGAAAATAAAATCATCTTTCAGTTTCCAATGCCCTCAACGGCAATCTCAATTTTCAAAAACCCTCAGTGGTACTTGTATGATTTTTCCAGGAAAATAAAACCATATTTCAGTTTTCAATGCCCTCAGCGGCAATTCCAATTTTCAAAAAACCCCAGCGGTACTTGTATGATTTTTCCAGGAAAATAAAATCATATTTTAGTTTTTAAAGTCCCCCAGTGGCAATTCTAGTTTTTAAACAAACCCCAGAGGTACTTGTTTAATTTTCATTCAATAGCCCCGAAGAACTACGGTTGGTCTGATCCCTGCAAACGGGGTACGTAGGAAGCTCTAAGCACGACCATACTTTTTCCATGAGTTTTCACTCAATTTACTCGTTTTCCGCACTGGGACGATCAAAATTGGGACGTCTATGTCTTTGACGCGACTTACATTACAGAATGATGACTAAGTCACGTCAAAGAGGGGCAACTGTAGACACCCCAATTTTAGTCCAAGTGCATCCCCTATGACGAAAGGAAAGTGCATGGTTACCTCGGAACGATCGATCAGAGCTCAACAAAAAAATCAATAAAATAACCAATTTAGCCGAGCGGTCCACTTTGACAGCCGAGCGGTCCAGTTTTCCTCAGGTTGGCCGAGCGGCTAACATGATTGGCCGAGCGGCTAACATGATTGGCCGAGCGGCTAACATGATTGGCCGAGCGGCCAATCTTGGTTGTCAAATCGGACAGCTTGTTTTGCAGAGATTCTTCGCAGACGAATATATTCCCCGATGCATCGAATATCATCATCGCGAAAATCTTTCGGAAGATTTTTCTCCATCATTTCCACTCCTCCTCCACGGCTATATAAACCATCTCCGGCCTCCGCTCCTCCGACATACACACACACCCGAGAGAGGCGACACTAGAAAACCAAAAATCCGTTACTCCGCTTCCTGAAGCAGTAAAACCACCACTTCTCTAACTTCCGTTCATCGTCAAAAAAACCCTTTTCCTCATACCCTCTCTCATTCCTCCAGTAAATCATCAAAAACACTTCACCTGAAGTTTTCTGAGAGAAATCCAAAACTTTCATAGTTCGATCGTTCGTTCCGCAAAGGTACAACACAGTTCGTTCAACCGAATTTCTGGTATTCTGAGGGGAATTATTCTAGACTCGGGATGATTCCCGTAATCATCCCCGGGTTCGGATAGCCTTATTTCAAGCAAACCCACCCCCTACGGCTCCGTATCGGGCGGTATCCTCCGTTATCGCACGGTACGACCTTACCCGGGGTACAACTTTCTCAAAATCTACTTCTCAAGTTTAATTTGAACTCAAAGGAACCGGCTTCCTTCCAAAAGAAAGACTCTCAAGGCGCTTTTCAGTTTGCAAAATTTTCAAAAAAACAAAGGAATGTTGGCCGGGCGGCCAACATAGAATGGTCGGGCGGCTGACTTTTGAAAGAATGGGTCCCTCCCCTGTTTCAAACAGATTCGTGCTCTGTTTTCGTGTTTTTCTGGTTTAAGCTGCGGATATTACGCCGTTTCCCCTCAGGTTCTTCTTATTTATTGTCAAGTTCGTGTATTTCATTTTATTTCCATTATGGTTCTGTGAATTGCTTGTTTATTACTATCGTTCATATTTTGTATTTTTGTTAAAGTTTTGCAATAAAATATTTTCTGAAAATCCCACAAATATTTAGTAGAGACCGGAAATTGTCCGGGCGAGCGGGGTGCTTTTTAACAAAACCTTCCCCGATCGTAACTTGGCTTCCGAATCCAAAAGAATCTTTTCGCAAACCAAACCTTTTTCAAAACAGCACAGGAGTCATTATTTTCAACGGTTTCTCGGGTACCAAAATTATTTTGTAAATAAATCCCGGGTGGCGACTCTATTCATTTCCGCCATTGGCTGCGTGGATCCGACCGTCCACACCTTCTTTCTTCAAACTTCTTGGTGGTCTTAATTTATAAAAAATGACAGCCAATTTTGGTGAATGGTGAAAGAGTGTCGTAGATGAAAATAAAAGTTTTAATCTTTACACCTCAGGTGGAAACCCTCGGTTTCTGCACTTATTGTGAGCTCCACCGTTCGTTCATTTCAGTTATCTGAACAGTTGATTTGTAAGGCCCGTAGAGTAATATTTCAATGCAAAAAATTAACTTGATCTGACCTCGATAAATATATAAAAATTAGATTTTGGGTTATAAAATATAAGGTCGTGGATAGTTTAGCTTTAAAATTATTGACAGAATCCGACCATCTATTTTATAAATCAGAATTTAATTTTTAATATACCCATATAGATGCTCGATCAATCTGATATATATTATTCGTGCATATACTACCCCTCAACTCTACAACTTGAACGGTTCAAATTATTATAGGAAACACACGGTGGGACCCTTGGAATTTCTACTCTAGGTGGACAAAATTTATACTCTAAAAATAATGCTCATAAAAGGTGAAAGAAATTTTTTAACGTAAATAATTAAAAACACCACCAAAACTCAAACTAGTACTCACCAACCTTCTGAAACGGTAGCAAAAAATGTAGGAGTAAATGATGTCGCGTTATCTGCAACGACTAACATGCGAACCCATTCTCCTTATCCACATAGCCTCTGTTGTTGGTTTTTTTTTTTTTTTTTGTCATTCGTTATTTATGATATATTACACGGGGAGGGGGGAATGAGACTCAATACTGAGATGATGCATCTAAGAGCTCTATTGCATGAGTTAGCTATCACTTGCATAGCCTCTGTTCTCAGTTGGTGAGAGTTAGCCACCACTTGCGTAGCCTCTGTTCTCAGTTGGTGAATTATCTAACTTCAAAATTTTAAAAAAATGAAATTTTTTGATGAAGTATCTTTTGCGTACCGGCAACATCGTGTTGCCCTACATTGTGTAAAAGATGAGAGATGCATCGACACATAAGCGTTTCCCTTTCTAACTTTTTCCGACCATTATTGGCCTGTAATTTGGCTATATTCACCTAATACAAGATTAACGGTATTTTGATACACGTACGCGTGTTGCAAAAATTACGCTTCATTGATTGAAAATTTCTTTTGAACTTCTTAGGATATGGATTAGGTGATCAATTTTCCAAGTCATATCATCTTAAGCATTTAATTAAGAACTGCCACGAATAACTTACTTGGAAAAAAAAAATATATATCCACGAGCCCAAGTAAGAAGATGACATTTGTAAAATTCAAAGGCAGAGCAAAAAGTTTAAACTTTAAACTGATTGGGGCTGGCTTAAAAAATATATTTTCAACCATAAATGTACTCAGTGTATTGTGTAGCTTGTGTAATATATTACCGTAATATATATGACATTTTTTTTTCTTTGGATTGACAATTACAATAACCATATGTAATTATTTTTGTCTATTAAAGAAATTGAGAAAAAAATACATGACAATGTAGAATTATTCTAACTTTTAATTATAAAATCAAGACTATTTGGATTTTCAGAGATTTTTTTGTTCTCATTATCTAAATAATAATTATATTATATATAATATTATTACACTTTTTTTAGAAAAAAGTGAGAAATATTTAACTCTGAGGGATAGCTCAGCTCAAAGTGGTTACAGGGATTAGTTGTCTGAGATCAAAATTTGGCAACTTTGTAGGGTGTAAACTGGCCTAAACACTCTAGACTGTCGAAAAAAAGAAGAAGAAAGAAAGTAATAGTTGTACGCAATTCTCGTCCAAATGAGGAGGGAATAACCAAAGTAACTCTAGGCAGAAGCATAGGGAAAATTAGAATGATCATTGGATATCAGCCTAAATTGCAAGACTAGTTGCGATAGGGCCCAACCTTATTTTGGGGATTTATTATTTCCTACGAAGGAGAAATATGTACATTTGAAATTCAACTCTGTCTACTGGAAATCGAGTGATTGGGCTGCACAACACAAGCAATTTTTTTGGGCCCAATATTTTACCAGAACCCAAATATAGAAATCGAGTCCTTCAGTTTCGGCCTAAATTTGCCGAAGTCAGCGGCATTACTGTCAAAACTCTTTGGGAGAATAAATTTTTTACATTATCGACTGAATCACCTTCTATTTTTTATGAACAAAAATTAAAATTTTTATATGTCGACAAATATCCTACTCTGAAAGCTCTACAAACTGAACGGTTCAGATTATAACAATACACGCGTGGTGGGGTTTACATTAATAGCGGTGGATGAAAAGTAAACTTTTCCGACGGTGGTGTAAAAAAATTATTCTCAACTCTTCGGTTGTTGAGGACAACCACCTAGGGATGGCAATTTCCACCGACCCGATCGAATCCGATCCGCTCCTCGATTCGAATGGATCGGCGTTTTGGAGATCTGTTTGGAGACTGGGTCGGATTTGTGGTTTTTTTAAAAAAACATTGGGGATCGGATCGGGAACGGGTAGAAGTGTATCCCCGCCCCGAATCTGATCCGATCCGTCCCCAAATCCCCGTTTTATATTTTATTATATATATATTATATGTATTTTGGGTTTGAGTTGTGAAACACTGTACACACAAACAAAACACGTCTCACGTTTGTCTACCACTCCTCTCCTATCCTTTCTCTTCTCTCAGACTCAGAAGTCACAGCCGCCGCAGTCACCACAACCACCATTCACCCGCCGGCGGCCGACTCACCAGTCACCAGGTTCTCTCTCTCTCGGGTCTCGATCTCTTGGACTCTTGATGCAGATACCTCATATGGTTTGTACTGATACAACATGTTACGTTTTGCTCTCCTTTATCCTCCAGATTTTGACTTGTCTGACGCCCAACAATGCTTTAGCCGTTGAAAGTCTCGCACCAAGATTAGCTGCGCTTAGGATTGAACTTTGCCCTGGCTATATGAGCGAGGGTTGCTTTTGGAAGATTTATTTTGTTCTCCTACAACCTAGACTCAACAAACAAGATGCTGACCTTTTGATAACACCCGAGGTATTCTAGTTTCATGAACTCATTACATTCTTCTTAGCTATTGTCGAGGAGGTCAGGGGTAATATTGCTCCTTTTTCCTAATCCCATGTTTGTTTATTTTTAATGTCAGGACTATTTTTTCACAAGCAATATTGTCCCATTCATTGCATGGTTACAAGCAACTTTACCTTACAAATCCTCACAAATGTCCCCAACAGTTACTTGTCGAATCCTCGCACCAGGAAGTCCTCCTTAGAGTTTCTCTCAAATAACGTGGAAAACATTAATGGACATCACTTGGAGATCTTCAACAAGCTTCAAGATCAATGGATCTAATTAATACTCTCAAATCCAATTAACACTCTTAATTAGATTCATAAAACTTCAAGTTTAATCCAATTAATACTCTGAAATCTCTCTCTTTTAAGTTTAAGGGCGTTTTCACATAAGATTTAAGGGACCAAGAGTACCGTGCTAGGTTAGGTCAAAATATAAATAATCAAAAATTTTATGGTGTCTAGGGTCTGATCAAAGTTGGTTGAGCTATTTTATGGTTTTTTTTTTTTTTTAATATTGCATAAATCATGGGTGCGGTTAATTAGAGGGAAATTATTGAGTTAACATCTAAAAGTAGTTCAAAATTAGTGGATTAAAGTCTAAAGGAAGTTCGATTTCTCTCCATTGACTCGACCTCTAAACTTTTCCTTCAAAAATAATTAGGTACCACTAAATGTGCTATAATCGCGAGTGCATATTTTCCGGTAGACATTCTATGTTCTCGCTAGCAAACACATGGAAGGTGGCCCAAAGACTTTTGTACATGCATAATCGGCCACGCTACAAACCAGCTCAAAGAATTTTAATTTCTCCTACTAATCGAAGTGAGACTTGTGCTTTTAAAGTTGCCTTCGCGCGCCATTCTTGCAACTTGAGCTAGCTCTTTGGGTTCAACAAACTATTATTTGGGACACAAAACAGTCATGTTCAAAAGTCAAGTTCTCATCTCTTCAAGCCATTTTCAATAAACACTCATTCCTGCACAAGCATTACACTACCAAATTTGAACATTTGGATCATAATTTCTTCCTAAGAACAACAACAAAGGTGATTGGCCTTATTTCTTCTTTCTCCCATTCTTCAGCCACCAACGTTGCATAGCAGTCGAATAAGCTATCCAGAATTCTCTCTCCAAAATGGTAGCTTATCATTGATTCTTGAATCGCTCTCACTGTCATTGCAACGTCGGTTCCATAGTTTGTACTATCCTCAACTTCACCCTCAGTTTCGAACATTTCGAGCTTGTCCATTACGAAAGAACCCTCTCTTCTGATTTCACCTTCTAGCTCATCTGGTGATGGTGCGTAAAATGGAACATTATAAGAATCAAGCTTCTCCTCCTCAACTTCACCCTATAAAACAACATGAGATCTCGGGTCAGTCCATATGTAGGCAATGCCGGCCGGCTGCAAAATTTGCTTTCGTAGTTGTACAATTTGTTTTTCTCTACAAGTTGAGAAAGTGTCAAGTCGGCCTCTATTTTGAGATCATTGTACTACATATACATTTATTATCATGCAATTTTACTTTTCTCAACTAACAAATCAGTTAATTTCTTTATAAAATTAACACTAAACTGGGGGTAAACAAAACACTTATTTAAGTTTCTTCTGATCGAATAACATATAACAAAACTTGTGCACATGCAAGACAGAGATGATATCGCTTGGGCGCGACGTTGTGCGTCAAGAAACGATCATGAATTGAATTATAAAGGTACAATAATACCTTTGAAACCAAGATGGCTAAGGACTTAGAAAGAAGTTCCCAGAAGAATGAGTTCCCTCTGTCAACATGGTTATTACCCATTCTTCCCAACAAGATTAGCACCATTTTCCCTCCATTAATCAGCTCTTCAGATCGTGATTTCAAGAACAGTGAGAAATCCTCTTGAAATTGCCTCAAGTATGCTTCTGATACCTGTGGAGGGCTAGATTCAGAAATGTGTATGTTCTGTTTGTTCAATGACCTACCCTGCTGATCCAGGTAATTAAGAGCTGGCGGAACCTGCAATATATTACATGATAATTGATGTGATCACCCAATGTATTGAAATATATGTTTTTCAGAAAATATGACACTCCCTCCAAGTGTTTCTTTAATCCAAAGTACAGAAATGGGTTGTAATTTGTAAACTGTAATTCAAGTCAAGTCGTGCCATTTTGACTTTAAAAGAAAATGAATTTCTAAATATTTTTTTTTCAAAAATTTTTACACCATTCAAAAGTTGACATCTTTTGAACGGTGCAAAAAAAATTTAAAAAGTAATTTCGAAAGTATTTTATTTTTTAAAGTCAAAGTAGTCCGGTCTCCCGTAGGGGACATTTAAATTGGGACGGAGGGAAACGAATTAGAGTTATACATGTAGATATTCCGTTTAAACACACGCCCTCTGTCACAAAATAAAAAAAAGTTATTCATGTTTCCTACTAACTACAAACCATTTACTCCCTCTGCCACAAATTGCTCGCCCTTTTAGCGAAATTATGCATTTTCCAACCCTAAAAGGGTTGGCAAAGTGGTCTGGCCATGAGACTTAAGGGTTTGCTCCTATCTAAAGTTTCAGGTTCGATTCTCCTTGCCAGTAAACTCTTGGGGCTATTAGGGGTTATGCCCGGTCGTCACATCTAAGGCCCTGGAATTAGTCGAGGTGTGCGCAAGCTGACCTAGGTTATCAAAAATATATATGCATTTTGTACAAAAAAATAATTCACTTAATGGAGAGGCCAGTAATTTAGGACAAGCCGCACAAAAAGCACGATTTAAGGATAACCCACTAGGCATATAAAACTGGAAAAAGTTTTTCTTCTCCCAAACACAGCAACAAAGATTTTAAAATTTTGTGTAAACTTTTAGGGATTAATGAAAAATTGTAAATATCTTTTTTTGTGTTGCAAAATGAACGGTTTTGGAGAGACCAGTAAAGGAAAATATTAAATATAATGTATGTCAAAAAAGACGATTTAAGGATAACCCACTAGGCATATAAAACTGGAAAGTACCTAAGATCTATGCCTTAAATGCAGTCGTGAGTTCAATCCCAAACAAAAATTTACTTCAAAATGAAGTTGTTGAGGTTCGAAATCATGACCTTCAATGAGGAAGACTATCTTACCGTTGAACTACAAGGTATACTTGTAAGTTTTTGAACAAAGATTACGATGTGAAATTAAAGGCCCCATTTTAACCCCGCAGGGCCCTAAAATCCCTCAGGGCCGGGCCACCACCAAGCCGACCACCACTCAAATCTCCATTTCGATTAACCACCTTTCAACACACCGCTCCAGACACTGGCCTTTTTGTAGGTATTTTTAAAATCGTGATGATTACGGAGAATTGATGAACAATGCAATGAAGTTGCGGGAAATAGTTATTGAGCATCACCTTAATATAATACAGTAAGATTGTATCTGGAATCAATTTGCAATTTGATTCCAGATACAATTCGGACTTTAATTTTATTTTACTTAAAAATAAAAAGGCAAACTACATTAAGGATGAAAGATTAAAAAAATCTATTTCCGAGTCATATAATTTAGGGAAAAAATTATTTTCTATATAATAATTATTTTTTGAAAAGAGAGAAAAAAATCCTTCCATGAAGATTTCGGAAAAAGAGAGAGAGGGAAAAAAAATCCTTCACATAGTTTTCAATGACCTACAAAAAAATATACAATAGGGAGCCTACAGATGTTATATGGTGCTTTTTGGTGAGAATGGGTGTGACAAAAGAGTTGAAGCAGAGACGGATTCAGAAATTCACCCCAGTGGGGGCACATTATTAATTATAATCGTGGAATTTTTTTAGTTAATGATCTTGCTAAATTAAGACATTCATTATGGGTTATAAATTTATAATGCATACTTTTTATTTAAAAAAGAAAAAAAAAATGAGCATTAGAATGATCGAGATGGTTTTATTGATGACTTTATAAAATTTTGCATATACTTATCCACTAGATCAAAAATTCCATCGAGATGGTTTTATGCCACTTATGAATGATTGTAGCATATAAAATTTCAAGAAGTGTTAATGCTAAATTTGTTACGTAAAAGCTTGAAGGAGAAATTGTTTGGTGTTCCATGAGTACCATGTGGCACCACACGTGCTAGCTTCTTAATTATAATCGTGGAATTTTTCTTAGTTAATAATCTTTCTAAATTAAGACATTCATACTTTTTATAAAAAAAAATTAATAAAAAAAAAGATCAAAAAAATAAGCATTAGAATGGTCGAGATGGTTTTATTGATGACTTTATAAAAAAATATTTCCCCCATGACGGTTAAAAATAAAGAAAATGAAAAGATAAATATTCAAAATAAACAAATAATTTATATACCAATAATTATAAATGAACAAGTCAAGGAAAGTTGAAGCACAAAATTAACTTATCATTTTTATTTTTGAGATATATATGAGTGTGTATGCTAACTATAGCATTATATAACTATAGCATAACTAGTATTACATAGGTATGCTAAATATATATATAATAATAATAATAAATAGTTTTGAGCGGGATCGGTGGGAACATGCGGCCCCACATGCCCTCCTTTGGTTCCGTCTGTGGGTAGATGGATGTAGCAATCATACGTACGACGGTGTCAACAAGTGATTTTCAATTACAATGGCTTTGTTTGGTTAGATAGTTTAGTTTAGTTGTGATGATGTCAGCAGGTGTAATGAGTGGAGAGAGATAGAGAGAGAAATGAGGGAAATGATGATGTCATCAAAACTAAAATTAAAACTAAACTGGAAAACGAACATGGCCAATAGAATTACACCCAGAGTCCGCTTTGTCATTATCACTTTGTCTTAGTTCTGATTGGACTAACTAGACATATTTAGAATGATATCCGATGGAATATTTTGTTTATGAATGATTGTAGGATATAAAATTTCAAGAAGTGTTAATGCTAAATTTATTACGTAAAAGGTTGAAGGAGAAATTGTTCGGTGTTGCATGAGTACCATGTGGCGCCACACGTGTACCCTGCAAGCTGCATCTAATCAAAAGGCGACAACTGGCCCCAAGTCAAAGTCGGCTGAAAGCAAACGGAGGCCCGACGTCCTCAAGGTTTCCGTTTGTCAACAAAACAGGGGAACTAGAAATCCCTCAAAATCTAAAAATTTTAAATCCACGGTCTTTTTACTCTCTTTTGGGGTTTAGGTTTAAGGTGCACTTTCTTAATATATGATTTTAGTGATTTAGACACTTTCATAAGGTACCCTGGGTTTTAAGTTTAGGCACTTTTTAACCACAAACTTGGTTTCACTTGTTTAAGTTTACACTTTCCACTATGTACCCATGGGTTTAGGTTTAGGGTGCACTTTCCTATTATAGGGTTTTAGTGCTTTAGGCCGACATGGACTTAGGGCCACTTGGCGCCATTTGATTGGTTGGAGAGTACCACGTATAGTGCCACGTGGTACTACCCATTCGGTATTGAAAAATTTCTCCAGGAAAAGATGCACGATTACACGCTGCGCTGCAATGAGGATGAATTGACAGAAGGAATACTCCTATAAAATTAACTTTTTATCAAGATGGGGCCTTGATTATTCTCTTTGCCCATAATTTTTTTTTTAACGGATTGTCTATGATGCTCCCTTGTTTGCAGGAAATTTGTCAATACCGAGCGGGTACTACATGGTGGTACTTGGTGCGCATCTTAGCTGTTAAAAATGTTTAGATTTTAAAGAGAGAAAAAGGAGAGGGAGGGGAAAGAGGATGCACGCTCAGGTGACCACTCGGCACTGTAAAAAAAAATCCCTTATTTGCTTATGTGTAGGACACGGACGAAGCGAGGAATTGGCTTTCAAAGCCCGATATTAGCATTGCGAAGAAAAATATTTTAACGAACTAAACAATGATGTTTTTACACATAAGACTGATAATAATTTGACAATTGAGAAAATAAAAATTACATATATGTAGCATAAGAGCAACTGGAATGATTTGATTTTCGGAGGAATGCTCATAAAATACAGCTGGGGTTTTTGTATTGCTATTTATCCCATTTTCCTTTTTACTACATGTTGTTATCATTTTGGGTGTATGGATGTCCACAGGCAGAATGCTTTCCACTAAAATTCATTTTTCAATTTTTTACGTTAGAGAAGAGGCCGGAGCCAGAAGTAGGGTTTGATGGGCTTTTTGACTTCTCATTTTTCCAATTTTGATTGACAGAAAAACCTACAAAATGTATTCTGGATAGATCTACCAAACATTACTCCTTTCGCAAAATATATTTTGCACAAAATATCTCAAATAATCTACGGATTCGTAATAAGTTATGACCATTATGCAAAAAGTCAAGAATGTAAAAATTAAAATGCAAAAAAAAAAATAAATAAAAAAAAAGGCTTTCAAAAACCTCGAAAAGAGAGGATAAAAGAATGTTAAGAACGTAGGGAGCCATCTCATCTTATCTAGTGCAGTTTGAAAACATATATATTATATAAACAAAAATTAAGAAAAATGCTACAGTTGGATCAGAGAATGTTACCTTTGAGAGCCAGTGGAGACTGTAGCAGGAGTAGATGAAGTGCAAGCACTCTGTCGGAAACAATCTTCCATAAAAAGTGCCTGGATAACCAGCTATGTAAATAGCCGGCCCCGCATCATTTCTCCCTCGTCTTAGCTCGTCGTAAAACTCCGGCAAGGCCGCAAATATAGTGTTGAAGTCGTTTGTCGGGAGATCATTGAGGTGGATTCTGAACTCCGGCACCGGTCGAGAAACCTTATGGCTTGCCTCTTCAATGGCATTTACCATATGTCTGATGGTTGACAAGGAGTTGTGGCCGGAGGAGCAGCCCAAGTCAGCTATGCCTAGGCTCTTTGGAGTTGTTGCGAGGTAAAGTTCTCTAATTGTCTCCAGGGTGATGTGCTTTGCCATATCAGAAGCCTTTTTCTGTAACATTGAAAATGTCTCCAGGGTAATGTTGATTATCTTAAAAATCAGAAAGTTGAAAAATATTTCTGTGTAAAAATTGAAAATAAAATAAATACATTGGAGTGTGTATTTTTTTAACGAAGACAAAAAAACCCAAATGAAAATCAGAAACGAACAAAAATAGTACTCCCTACGTCCTACTCTATTTGTTCCATTTTTTACTTTTTATTGTCCTTAATTATTTGTCCGATTTAAGGGTGCTTTGGCTACTCATTGTTTAAAAAATTCCCGCATTTGTTAATTTTGTGATTATTTTTTCTTTAGTATTTTTTTAAGATTTTGGTCATAAGTTTTATACTTTATAGATTTCTTTCGTCGAGATGAACTAATAATCTACAAAATGGACGAAAAATTAACAAATGCAGAAGTTTTTGAATAAAGATAAAAAAAAAATACTAATCAATTTGTATTTTTTTTTGCTTCATGACACATAAAAGTTCCATTTATGCCCATTCTAAATTGTGCATTTAAAAATATACACCCTCATTTGATGCTAAAAAAAGTGGGGGGTATTGTTAGAAAATCATTAATCTTCAATAGTAGGAGTAATCATTGTGTCTCATTAAACTATTGAAATTCTAAAACAAAACAAATAAATTAGAACAGATTAAGAAATTTTAAATGGGTGTTAATGCTTTTTAGGGCCTAGGCCCTCCAGAAAAAAATATATATATATATATTTAAATGCGTGTAGTACAAAAAGACGTATGATGTAATCTTTTTAGTTGTGAAAATTTCCTAATCAAATAATATAACCTACTCCTGTACCTCTCGAATATTTAGATAAATACAGAGTATCAAACAAAAACAAGTACAAATATATGAATAGTTGTTGCCTACTACAACAGAAAGAAAGTAAACCCCCACTATACCCCAATGTCCCAAGAATTTTTCTTCTCTTTTTTTTATTTATTGGTGTTTTATCATCAATGCCCCAAGATTTGAAGAGCCCAAACAAGTGAAAGGATTTTAGGTAAACTCATTTTCGAAAGAGAGGGGTTTTTTTTTTTTCCTCCTTTTGTTGGTAATGAAAAGTGTGTTGAATTGTTAATTTTTTTCTTTTGATGAATAGAGAATTTTATTCCAACTGTATTATCGTTGTTACACGGGAGAAAGACACCAGCGACGGGCAAAGACCCATGCGAGGCTCAGCTGCACGACTTACCTTTAGCCTACAGAATAAAACACAGTTAATGATTCAAAAAACAAAAAAGAACATGTTATATAATTTACAAATTTCTTTTCTATCAAGTTCAGACCATCTCTCTTGGAATGCATGCAATTCAAAGTCATACTGTGTCTCTTCCATGTACAAACTATCTCTTCTCCCCCTTAACAACTCTGAGGTGAATGATAGAAAAACTTTCAAATGGATGTGGCACAATGTTGCACCGTTTAGAGTTCAATGTTTTGCTTGGATGGTTCAGTTGGGAAAGCTGAAAACAGGAGACTTTCTTTTGAAAATTGGTGTTATTCATCAGCAAGATCAAGCACTTTGTAGATTCTGTGGAGAGGTTATTGAAAGCTTGGACCACTCTCTCCTTCTCTGCAATCAAGTCTGGATGGTGTGGGGGAAATGTTAGATTGGTGGGGAATCAGTTGGGTAACCCCTTGTTCAGTTTCATCTCTGCTCAAATGGTGGTTAGATGTCAAGGTAAAACCAAAAGCTCGGATGATTTGGGAATGCATTCCATTTGCAGTGTTATGGTCTCTTTGGAAATTGCGAAATGAATTCATCTTCCAAAACAAGGATCCCAATTGGCAAGAAGTGATTGATCTAATTAAACTAAGGGTGGCTCTTTGGGTTAAACCAAACTGGAACCATGCAGATTACTTGATCAACGACTACATTTACAGATTAAAGAGCATTCTGGATTCATGCTAAGTTGAGGTGTCTTGCTGTTGAGATGCCTTGCTGTTTGTGGCGTTTATGCTGAATGGGGTAGTTGTATTTTTCTACTTTTTGATATATGTTTGATAGCTGGTGTTCTACCTAATGTTGTTATCTTGATTGTATTAGTTGATCCCTGATCAACTTGTCTTTTTCGGGTCCTAGGTGGCATATGATTGTCGTGTGGTTGGGTGTCAACATAGTTGGGATGTTTCCACACGTTGTGATGTCATTCCCATGGTTCCCTTTAATCTTTGTATCTCTATTCCAAAGATTAATAAAATTATCTTTTGTCTTTCAAAAAAAAAATTAACTAGCTATCGCCTAAGACAAAAAGCCGAAAACAAGGGCCTAAAGTCACCGGGGACAAGCGATGACTAACAAAAGGCCAAAAGAACGGAGTATAGTGTGAGCATGTGTAGCGAAAAACAACATAAACAAAAACTAAAACGGCCAGAAACTAAGCCAAAACAATTGGCCATGGGCCAAGCCACAACCGGCAAAACTAGCAACCAACACAAGACCAAAACGTAACTCCAAATTACGCCCAAAAGAAAACCCAAAGCGAAGAACCGTTTGACCGGATCTAATGGAGAATAAAAATAAAGAAAACAACCCCCGATCAAATAGGGAAGAAAACAATCGGTTGATGGGGGAGGGGAAATTGGAAACGGGAGGCTAACCTACTGTGAAAAAAATGGAAGAACTATCACTCAAAGGGAGAGGGAAATCGAAAGGGGTGTCAGGCGACGAAAGAGAACCTATCAGGGAGGAAAAAGTCGGTCAAACGAGAAGGGAAAATCGAAAATGGGAGGCCAACCTACTATGGAAACCATAGGAAAACAGCCACTCGACAGGGAGAGGGAAATCAGAAGGGGGAGGTTGGGCGGTGAAGGAGAACAGGAAAACATGCATGCAAGGCAGATCAGGCCGCCGATGAGAAAGACTACGCAGAGGGCGACAAAGAGACACGACCCGCCAAAGCAGCAAAGCGGATCAAACCGGCGAAGAAACCCAACACAACCAAGAGCTCAGAAACCCATTGGATTGGTGGCAACAAAGGCAGTGACTCGAAATGCTTATTCGAAACAAGAGAAGTAAGAACTAGGGAGGAGGGGAGGGGAGGCTGGTTACATATTGTCTGGCAAGATGCACTCTGGCCTCCTTGCGGTTGGAGTTGTTGATTCTCCATATTTGCTTTTTGATTAAAATACATCATTTTGAGTCTTCAAAATGTCCACCCCAATAATAATGGAGGGTGGGTAACAATTCAATTTTCCTCCAAAATTGAGGGACGGAGGAATATTTGGAGATATAAAGAGTGAGTAGGAGATGCCCTTAATGAACCAAACAATCCAAGCCCCAATCCAATATACTCATTTTCAACACATGCACTTATTGCAACCCACCTCAAACCCTTAACAACTTAGTTAGGCAAAATCGCTGGGAAACTAGTAAACTAACGCCAACAATCCCCAAAAATCCCCTTGAAATCGAACCAAAAAACATCAGGAAGAATGACCCAACAAAATCACCTCTATCAACGCCAAAAACAACAAACGCTGCACAACTCCACAAGATCACATCTGTCATGACATTGTTGCCACTGTCATCATCCCTAACACCCAAACAATTGTATCCTCTGGCGTGAGTATTGTCTCCACTCCTATCGAATCTACAGACCCCACAAACTTCAGATCCCAAATCTCTAAAGAACACTTGACCTGGTGTTCGGTGAGTGGCCATGGCTTTTCATTGATTGGCGTTCATTTGGGTGGTGGTGGTGGAGTTTCTGGGTGATGGGTGATGCGGAAGTGTGGGGGGGTTGGTCAGGCTACGGTGGGTTTCTTTGCAGGCGTCGACCCTAGGTGGTTTCCTTATTGGCCGTTGGTGGTTGACTATGATTTGGCTGGTGCTCCATTTTGGAAGTGTGGTGTCTGGTTTTGGCAGCTGTTGGGTGACGACGCTGACAAGTCTTTGTGGGAGGCAAGTTTATGGAGTTTGGGCTTTGGGTTTGTTTTCGTGTTTAGGGTTTCGTTTTCAAGGCTTTGTTGTGGGCTTTGTTTTCCAAGTTGGTCTCGGCCTATTTATTTGGGTCTAGTTTATTTTTGTGTCCTCTTTGGTTAGTTTCTTGTCAGTTTTAGAGAGTGGGTCTTGAGTGGCTCTTATTCTGGTGTGTCCAAACCCCTTTAATTCTTGTACTTAGTGTTCGGATTATAATTTTTTTGCCATGCGAAAAAAAAAAAATACTTGACCTAGCTACTCAGATCCCAAATCTCCTAATTATAATCCCTCGAAATCAATTCCAAGCCCACCTTGTGAAAATGAATTTGGGTATCCGTAGTCACCTTAATCGTAGGCCCTCTATCATCTGTATTTAAGATCGGACTAGTCCAATTTGTTGGGAATATTGAGTAAATCATTCATGTTAAAAAATCAAATTAATTGGATATTGGTAGTCATATGATCGGATACCATTTATATAAATGACCAATATCATTTGACGAATATACTGTAAGACAAATTTGCCTCAACTATGTCTACCAATCTCCAATGATCATAATTTTTTAGACTCATAATGTGCTCAACATTCTTGAAAAAATGAACGGTTTTGATCCAGGCAATCCAATCTTCCGTGTGTAAGGCGGAAGCCCCCATCAATGGTTTTCAAAAAATGGTATATATATTGGATCTTTTAGGCAATTCGAAATTCTAGGAGGCAATCCTAATTCGATCCAAAATAAAAATTTCAAAGGGCCCACAATTGAGATAACTACGGGATGCCGCCACCTCCATAGACCTCCGTGACACCATCACCTATGCTGGGACCTCCGTCTGGCGTCTCCTCCATTGCTAAAAACGAACGAAATACAACTGAAAAAGCTTGGGCAAAAATAGAGGGCTTCAAGTTTATTAAGAAACAAAGGAAGATCTAAAAAGCAAGACGAGAGAGAGAGAGAGATTTGATTTCTGGTGATTGTTCCCGTAAACTCCGTTTTGATTTTGTTAATTTTTTTTTTTTTTTGAACAGCCTCTTTTGATTTTGTTAGTTACAGTAGCACGTACTACTACTTCGACGATCCAAAACGCCAGCACAATATTTCAACAATTCTCTCCAGAAACCACTAGTGGGATTAGTTTTGTCTGTGTCTGTGAGGAGAGAGAGAGAGAGAGAGAGAGAGAGAGACCTGTAGTGAAGAATTTCTGGCGTAACTTGTGTCTCCAACACCTCCAATCGCGTGGAATACTTTGTCGACATCCATGGCTGTTGTAGTTGAGATTTCTTTTGAATCTTCGCTCTCGACTGATTCTCTAGTTTAATTATTGACTCTTTCCATTTTAAAGGGTTGAAGCATGTTCGAGTGATAAGAACTTTTTTCTTTCTTCTGGTCCTTTTGCACTACTAGTACTGATTCGAAAAAGTAGACTGGTGGTCAATCGCTATAGTGCATTGGAGAGTAGTATTATTTTTCCAAATTTATCTGACTTTCTGAAACACACTGTCCCATTGAAAAGACAAGACAATCAAAGGTGGAGTATTATTTTGGATTGTTATGGTTATTTGGGGAGACAATTTTGGGTAGGGTACCACAGTGGGAGCTGATGCAGTACATGGAACAATGGGAGCTAGTAAGGGCAGTCGCCCCCTTTACGTTTTAAAAAATTTGTACTATTACATTGAAAAAAAAAATATTTATCATCAATCTATATAGTTCCGTCCACCCTCCGTTTTTCGTTAAAAAAATAATTGTAACAGCTTTAATATTTATCAAGCTATGAAACAACTTTGTACTAAAATTGGTTTTAATGAGGTTTAATTACAATTCTTTTAAACAAAACAACGGCCAAAAATTATTCAAACAAAACAACGTTCACTTCTAAAAACTAAAAATTAGCCAAAAACTCTTTAACCAATGGACTATTAGGCAAAAGAAATTCTTTGTATTCTCAAATCAAGAATTGAACACTCACTTTAGGAAGATACAATGGAGTTGCTCATTCTCAGCACATCTTTAGATCATCGCGATGGCTTCAGATCATTCAGCATTGAAGATACTTGCAAGCTTGCAAAGAAGTATTAATTGCAAAATTATAAGCTTGATGTGTCTAGGCATCCTGAGTTCCAAAATCTGTCAACGATTTCAAAGTTGAGTGATTGTTGGCGAAGACAAGAAAGTGCACGATATATCATCTTTTCGGTTGGTTGATTCAGCTTATAACTTTGTATGTTTCAACGGCTACAACCAAGCGTGCATTTTCTGCTATGAAATGTGTGAAGACAAGACTTCAAAATAGGATGGAGAATGATTATTTAGCAAATTTCTTGATCACTTATATTGAGAAAGATATGGCTAAGGGTTGGACACAGACTCTATCATTGATGCTTTTAATAACAAGAAAGAATGTCGAGCAGAGTTCAAGATGACTGATTTCAGGAACAAGTAACTCTCTCTCTCTCTCTCTCTCTCATTGATGCTTTTAATAACAAGAAAGAATGTCGAGCAGAGTTCAAGATGACTGATTTCAGGAACAAGTAACTCTCTCTCTCTCTCTCTCTAAAACTGCTCTGACTTCTCTCCTCCCCTCTTATCTCTCTCCCTCCCTTTTCTCTATCTCCATCTTGTTTCCCTCCATGCCTCTCTTTTCTGATCTCTTCTTTTCACCTTATTCAAAATCGATCGGCACAAGGACGTGGTGATGGCTGGCGGCATCGGAGTGAGTGGTCGGCGTCGAAGTTATGGATCTCGACTTTCAGGTTCTCTTGGGCTGTTTTAACATCTGAAAAGCAGTCCTACGTGGGGTTCTCGGATGGCGACGAGGTCGGCATCGGTAATGGTCTCTCCCTTCTGTCTCTCTATCTCCCCCTTCTCTTTTTTCAACCCCTTAAACTGCTCATCTTTTTTCTCGTTTTGTGGCTTCGCCCCTTGCTTCTCGGTTACCCCTTATCGTGATCCTTCTGGCTGGTTTGCTGTTGTGTTTACCGGTTTGGCCTAACGGCAAGGTTGTTGTCACGGTGGTGGTGGTGGTGTTTCGGCGTGGTCTCCCGCCATGCTCGCTGCTGGGCGGTCATGGTTTTCGCTTAACGGCATTGGTGAGCTTCCGCGATAGTCTATTTCTAGTTGTTTGGTTCGTCTTCATCTCCATTTGGTTTGCTGGTGGTGGCGCGGTGGTTGTGGTGACGAAGGCTGACGGTGGTGGTTGTGGATTGTCTGAAGTTTGGCGGCGGAGTGGTTTAATGGTGCTGAGATGCAAGGATGAGGAGTTTAGGTTTAGGGTTTTCTTGGTTTGGGCTTAGCTTTTGGGCTAGGCTATTTTTGTACTTTCATTGTTTTATATGGCTTTGTTGGCCCATGGGTGTGTGCTTTATTGCTATATTTGGGAACTTTAGGCCCACAGATGTTTTCCAACTTTTGGTTGGATCCCTCTTTGCTTTAATAAAATGTTTTTGTTGCCAATCAAAAAAAAAAAAGATGGTTGATTTCAGTAAACACTAGATAGGATTAGATAGACGTTAATACCTTTTGCAATCTAAGTTAATATTTGAAACATGTTTAGTTTCATATGTATTGGTGTTATTTTGTGTGTGTATATATATATACGCCAACTATCCAATCCGAGATCCCGGATTTGAGGTTTTTTTGATGTTTTGAAGGTTTTAAAACATGTTTTTGCATGATCCGAACCGTTCAATGTGTTTAAAAAGTGTTTTCAAGGGTCCCGCGAGAAATCGTCCTAAAAAAATACCGGGAAGGGCTTCATCAGAACAGTTTTTCACAAAAACTACACATATATGAAAAACTGCTTAGATCAAGCCCTTCCCGGTATTTTTTTGGATGATTTCTCGCGGGGACTGTTGAAAACATGTTTTAAACACATTGGATGGTTCGGATCATGAAAATTTGATCCGAAACTATGAGTTCCGGACCTAGGGATCCCGGATTAGATCCGGACTATATATATAGGAAGGCGATCTACTAAGGACTCCCTCAAACAAAAATTCCGTGCGGAACTCACCATTTTTCGACTTTCCGGATCAAATTTTGACGATCCGAACCGCTCAATGTTTTTATATAGCGTTTTTAACAAAAACTGATCCGATCAAGCCCTTCCGAGTATTTTTTTTTGAAGATTTTCCGCGTGGACCCTTAAAAATGCATTTTAAAAACATTGAGCGGTTCGGATCGTCAAGATTTGATCCAGAATGGTGAGGTCCGCACGGAATTATCCTAAGGACTCCCTCAATAGATCATTATTCTGAGAGCAACGTCAAAACCCGAATAACAATCAAGAGAATGCCACTCCTTTCAGAGTAGGAACACTGATGAAACCAAATTTTTTTCAAAATTTCGAAATTAGTCCTTAATAGGAGTAAAAGTAGGTATGGAACTTCAGTACACAGATGAAACCTAAATTTATTTCAAAATTTCGAAATCGGACTGAAATAAGAGTAAACAAACGAGTAGATCTAGGTTTTTGAAAAATCTAGGGTTTCACAGTAAATCGCCACACACACACACACACACACACACACACCTCATTGTGCGCGATGGAGATTCAAAAACCTTGATCGAGTCGGCTTCGATTTGCTTCGCGCTACAAACAAAAAATAGGGTTTTTTAGATAAATCGAAATAGAGAGAAAGAGGGAAAGAGAAAATGAGAATGAGAGAGAGAGAGACCTAGAAAGTCCGGTCGATCGAAGGCTAGGTCGAGCTTTGCTTCATCTTCTTCGTCTGTCGCCATTTTTACCTTTCTCTCTCTTCTCTCTGGGAATGAACGTAAAATGAGGGGAGTGGTGACCCGGATAGGTTTATGACCCATATTGCCACCCGCGAACTCATTTTACCCAAATTTTGACCCGCGAGCTCTTTTTTCCCCCACAGCCGTTGGATGAGATCCAACGGCTCAGATTGAAGGTCCGGATTTTCTTAAATTCCAGGCGTCCGGATTGGAAGGAGATTGTATATCAATATATATATATATATACACGTACTCTCCGGTCAAGGATCCCGGGAATCCCGGATTGAAGCGTTTTGGAGCATTTAGAAAATGTTTTTGCATGATCCGAGCCGTCCAATGTGTTCAAAAGGTGTTTTCCAAGGCCCACGCGGGAAATCTTCAAAAAAAAATACCGGGAAGGGCTTGATCCACGCAGTTTTTCGCAAAAACTGCATATTTACAAAATTGCGTGGATCAAGCCCTTCCCGGTATTTTTTTGAAGATTTCAGCTGTGGGCCTTGGAAAACACCTTTTGAACACATTGGCGGCTCGATCGTCAAAATTTGATCCGAACTATGAGATCCGGACCAAGGGTCCCGGACAGAGAGTTCCTCTCTATATATATATATATATACACGTACTCTCGGTCAAGGATCCCGAAATCCCGGATTGAAGCGTTTTGGAGCATTTAGAAAATGTTTTTGCATGATCGAGCCGTCAATGTGTTCAAAGGTGTTTTCCAAGGCCCACGCTGGAAATCTTCAAAAAAATACCGGGAAGGGCTTGATCCACGCAGTTTTTGCAAAAACTGCATATTTAAAAAATTGCGTGGATCAAGCCCTTCCCGGTATTTTTTTTTGAAGATTTCCCGCGTGGGCCTTGGAAAACACCTTTTGAACACATTGGACGGCTCGGATCGTCAAAATTTGATCCGGAACTATGAGATCCGGACCCAAGGGTCCCGGACAGGAGAGTTCCTCTATATATATATATATAGAACATTTCTTATAAGGGAGCCCTTATATAAGAAAAGTGCGGGAGTTTTAATGACAGCCGTTGGATCGCATCCAACGGCTCAGATTAGAAAGACACTTAAAAACCCACACGCGGGTCACTGGTCGGGTAAAAATCCACACGCGGGTCAGGATCCGGGTAATAATTCCATCTGGATCCCTTCCCCTCTCCCCCAATTCATTTCACGCTGGTGTTCGAAGAGAGAGAGAGAGAGAGAGAGAGAGAGAGAGAGAGAGAGAGAGAGAGAGAGAGAGAGAGAGAGAGAGAGAGAGAGAGAGAGAGAGAGAGAGAGAGAGAAAGAGAAATAAGGCGATTCCACTGCGATTCCACGAAGACGATGAAATCGATCGATCTCGAAGGTGTTCCCAGACATGTTTGACGAAATCTCAGGTATCTCTCTCTTCTCTCTCTTCCCTTGCTCTATCTGGTTCGTCACCTCGATTTTTGAACTCCGGTTTTTCAAAATTTTAGGGTTTCAGAAGAACACAAATCGAAGAAGAAGAAGTCGATATTGAGTAATCTCTTTCTTCTCTCGCTCTATGTGGTTCATATTTCTTCGTTGCTGAACTCGATTTAAGGTTCGGTTCGTTACTGAACTCGATTTAGGGTTCGGTTCGTTGTCATGTGTATTACTATGATTTAAATCATGAGTGCTTTGTAAATTGCAGCACAAGTTTTACTAATTACCACTCGAATAGTTAAATCGTATAAATAGAGATTTTGTATTATAACATTATTTTTTCTTTATGCATAAGGCGGTTTTCGGAGAAGATGAGTTAGCATACCAGATTGGTGAAACTACTGAAATCCTATCAAGAGGTCATCTTTGTGCAACGCCACATTGTGTCCGGGTATTATTCTCTTTCCTCTCCAATCTAGATGCAGGATGTGTTACAGAACTTGAGGCAAAACATCTTACCATGTTTCAACAAGTCTCTTTCTTTTGAACTTTCCCTCTTGAAATGTTGTTAATAAGAACAATTTCGTAATTAAGGCTTATATAATATAACTGGAAAAGGAATAGTATAAGGAATAGCAAAACATGTTAACATTTCGAACTAAAACACCAGTGTTACCAATTGAGGTTACCCTTTGGGTAGAAAGACATCCGTTTGAGAGAGAAGAAAGTGGGCAGAGGAAAATCACAGTAAATGACCACGAATTAATTGGTAATGTGAATCAATGGTTACCGTGTCCTCCAACAGCAACCAAATGTTAAAAGTGACAAATCGTAATTAAGTGAATTTGGTACTGGTCAGCATGTCTTGATGTTAATTTGGTACTGGTAATTAAGTTTCTTAGCTGGGGTATTCACTCGGAAGGATCAACATATCCTGATGTTGGCCCTGCAGATTGCTGATTTAATTCTCCGGAGTGTTAATTTCTTCAGAAAGAAGTCTGTGGGCTGTACTAGTACAAATTGATTGCTGAAAACACTAGTTTATTCCCATTTCGAAGAAGAGTTTTATTCCCATTTCGACTTTTGAATTTATTTTTGGTGGAATTGTGAAAGCACTAGTTTATTACTTGTCCAATGCACAATATTTAGAGAACACTGAACTTCGAGTGACTCGTCTTTACAGCCGTATGGCTTCTCAGATGATACCGACGGTGCAAGTTAAGTAACTTTGTAATTTTACCAGTTTGTGGTACATTTAGATCCTCAAGCATGAGATTTTTGTGATTTATCACATTAGAGTTATGGGTGTCCAGACACAACCATAGTGGGTAACAAGTTTTCGAAAAAAAGAGCCTACTGGACAATTTCCGAGGCACGATTCCTAAATATGTTTCCCAAGTTTAGCTTTACCGTGTTAAACTCATATCCGCCGCGTGACTATAGAGCCTATTTGTAATAACCCGAAATTTCGTAAATAAAAATTTCGATTTATTAATTCGATTATTTATTTTTAATATCGCTAAATAAATATAATTTATTATTTAGTTTAAATAAATTAGATTTAATTTGTTTATTTCTTTTATTTATACTTTCCGCTCCGTAAATCAACGCGTGCACACCGGGTATTACACCACATCGCGTCCAGAAGCCTTACTAATTCCCCCAACTCCTATTTTGTCCTATTATGACTAGCCTTATCCTATTTAAAACCTAAATTTGGCCTATTTCTATTTTGTCGTATTTCAATTTTGACTTTTCTACAAATTTTGACTTTTCTTTTACTAACCCTAATTTGGAGTTTTGTGAATTAATGAGAGGAAAGGAAGGAGAGAGGAAGTTTCTTGGTAAACTTGTTCACTAAGGAAAGGAAAGGGGAGAGAAATTGCTTCCCTCGCCGTATAATTTTACGGGCGTATATTCGTACGCGCGTTCGCGCACATTTCGGCGCCATTTTTCTTCTTAATTCCTAAGCGTTATATTTTTGAGTTCTACTAAGACAATCTAGGAATTTCCTAACATACTTATTTATTTTCTTAAAATTAGTAGTTCTTTAATTATTATTCGCGGTACACTAGTTTGTATTTTTCGCGCACAAAACCAACCGTACGGAGTATTTCTCGTCCCAACGGTGGGGGAAATATCTCCTAATTAATGGGGGAACATATCCTATTCTATTATTGATAGCCTTATAAGCCTATTATTTATAGAATTACATTTTCTATAAAGTGCATATATGTATAGTTATATATGTATAACACCCCGTGGCTAGTTTCGTGTGTATAACTAGTACCCAAAATTACCCATTTACGCCCCAACCTAACGAACCTAGACATATTACGTCATATCCTATGTATGTAGAAACCCTTACTTGGTCCCCAAGTCTTTAAACCTAGCAAGATTGACATTATCCTAAACTAACCATTAAAGTCTACATTTTTACTTTTACAAAAGGTTTTTTGGACACTTATGGGGAGAGGAAATGGCTAGTCTTTTTGGGGGAAGAGAGCCTCCATGCTTTCACTATAAATAGCTCACTCACCTTGCTTCATTTCTCATACCAAAAACCTCCCAACTTCTCCACTTTGTGCTTTCTAGTGTTCTTGAGTGAGTTCTTGAGTGTTCTTCCACATTCAACCTTCCACCACCACACTCCACCACCCTCGACCACCTCTAGATCTTAGAAAGGTAGAATAAGTTAGCTAGCAAGCGTTTAAGTGGAGGTCGACTAGTCGTTACTCCGCCGGAATCCAACTAGCTTATCGGCTTTCGATTAATCATCGGAAATTAAGGTAGATACTTTATCATAACCCTAGATTAGTATTTTCTAGTTCATTTTAATTATGATGTTATTATGCTTAATTATGTTTAGACGTGATTATGTTGTATAATTAGCGGTTTAATAAAGATTAAACTTTGAAAATCACACTTAGTCGTTACTATGCACGATTTGAAATTGACTTATCACAATGCACCGTTATAATGCCCGATGGACTTTTGGAAAACCAAATTACCCATTATAATGCCCGAATGAAAATCGACTTTTCAAATTTACGCCGTTATGCTGCCCGATTGATTTTTTGGAAAAATAGCCGACTAAACTTTTTCTTAAAACGACTTCAAAATGTTTTGACTGTACTTGGACTGTTGAGATTAACCCAAGGCTAACACCCTTGAGGGTCTGTCAAAAAAGATATGCCTAGCGCTGTCTAAGAAAGGAATGGTGTCAGTAACTGCATTCGTGCGGCCATCCAGCCTGGGACTCTCCTGGTTATCTCATTGTCTAAAAAAAGTCACCAAATGATATTTTATACTAAAGTAACACGGTTATTGTGAAATGATTTTAAACGTAAGATTTATCATGAAACATTTTCAAATGGAGGATTTTTATGAAATTATGGCATGTGCACGTTTTCCGAGACGATACGACACGACACGTTTTTCTAGAAAATGATCGATTGTTTTCACAAGAAGAGATAGAGATGAGAATGAAAATAATGGTGTGATGAAAGTTGAGACGATGCTGCCATTAGAGTCTTGTCTCAGTTCCCTGGGGTGAACTGGTGGTTGAAGCTCAATGGAACTATACGGTAGTGCTATTTAGAGTTTCTCCTCAAATTTCGCGGGGTGAATTTGACGGTCAGAACTTACTCAGTACAACATATAGTAAGCGGACCTCATAAACAAATTGGTGGGGATTCAGTGATATGGGTAGCCGGGACTATGTCGTGTGTGACGCGGAGTTAGCGGACCTCAAGTTGCGGGTAGTCAGTATATGGGTGGCCAACCCTTCGAACGGAAAGGTTGGTGACCGTTAGAATGGGTCAATAACTTTCGAGTGATGTGAGATGTTGACATGGTTGAAATTTGAAGAAGAATGCTATTAGGAGAAATTGATACGAGATACTGATACTGTACTCTGATTTTTGAAATGATACGAGATACTGATACTGTACTCTGATATTTGAAATGATACGAGACACTAATTTTGAAAAGCTGCACTTGACTTGATTTGATTCAGACTTTTAAATATGCATGACTTTACCATTTACTTGCCACCTACTATATTGTTCTAGAATTGCTAGTTTAAGGTTGGGGTAGGGTATCTATTGAGCGTCCTCGCTCACGGTGTTGCACTTGTGTAACCCTGACATAATATAACGATGTTGCTTCGCGACTCCAACGTATTATGTCAGACTATGTGGACGAACAGGAGGAATAATATAGCACCGGAGGAACTACCGACATGGAGCACGACCAGATCAAGGAACGTACGGAGCCATAAAGTCCACCCGGTCTACTTTTTTTGTAATCTGTGAAGGATAGATCATCTACATGTATTTTTGGTTATTATTATTACAGTTTAAGACCGACTTTAAATTGTAATAATAATCCATAACGCTATTCCCAAAATGTGGGGCGTTACACTATTGGATACTTTCTTGTTCCACAGGTTGCTAGAAGTAACACGAATGGGTCAATTTCATAAATTTGCTGCAACCTGGATATTTGCATAAGAACAAGAACAAACATAAAATGGACAAAATCTATGGCAACAGTTTATAGCATATCCTTTATCATAATTCACGGCTCAGTGATTCATCATAACAGATTCATAACTCGGGTCCAAGAATTCATAACTCCAGAATGATAACAGATTCATAACTACAGAATCATAACAGATTTTCATCACTGTTACAAATTTTCCAGATTTAGAAACATGTGTTCAACAAACATCCATAATTCGGGTCAGAAAGTTCAGTACATAACAGATTCTGTATCCACAACAGATTGCAAATTCAGTAACATAATTGATTCATCATAACGAATTGAAAATTCAGAATTATCATAGTTCCATTTCCATCTCCGCACGACAGGGGGGTTTGTTGATTGTTGCTCATGCTCGATCCCTCTGATATGATGCAAACTGTCAAAATCCAACCCTTGTGGAGGAGGATATAAGGTAAAAAAAAATGACAAACAATGAAAATATCAGTACAACACATGTATAAGCAGCATGTATAAGAAGGAGAGAAATCAAAGTAATTTAAACCAACAAATTGATTCCACCAACAACAGTGGTGTCCTTTACAAAATATCCAAATTCACAAACAAGAGTTACAAAATTTCCAAATTCACTACCTGACTGTTATAAAATTCGAAAAATTACGCATTTTGTAACAACAATGGTAAATTTTTTAACCATAATGAATTTCTAGTTTTTACAAAAGACGTCAATACAACTCGAACGATCATAGTAATTGTTGTTTCAATTGTTGCTTCTGCAGTAGCAGTCATTGTCCCCATGTTCATATTTTTACAAAAGATGTCAATGCATTTGTCTTGATTTATTATGGTAGCACAATAACTTCAAACCTATAGAACAACGTTACTATTTTATAAAAACTTTTTTATACTAAGCCAAAAAAATTGACTTTCAGAATGTCATTTTGACACCAAGGATTTGCTCTAATATCTTACGATGTTGAATCTGTGAAGAAGTTACCAAGCATTACTTCAATATGCTATTATCAGGACAAAAATTGAGTTCAAAAATCGAACCCTACATCAAGTTCAAAAATCGAGTTCAGTAACGAAGAAATACGAACCACATAGAGCAAGAGAAGAGAGAGATACCTTTAATCGACCTCTTCTTCTTCGATTTTTGTTCTTCTAGAAACCCTAAAATTTGAAAATTCGAGTTCAAAAATCGAGTTGATTAACACCAGATAGAGCGAGGGAAGAGAGAGAAGAGAGAGATACCTTCGAGATTTCGTCAAACACATTCGGGTTTGCTTTGTCGATCGATCGATTTCATCTCTTTGAATCACCTTGTTACTCCCTCTCTCAAGGTGCAATATAAATGGACATAGGGTGCAAGTATGAGAATCTCTTTCCATTTGACCAGATACTAACAACCCCATCTGGACTAACATGAGTGCAATGCTTTTGATTGAGAGTGCAACCCAACGTCATGCAAGGTGCAATGTAAATGGACACAGGGGGTAAGTATGAGAATCTCTTTCCATTTGACCACACAATGACAACCCCATCTCGACTAACATGAGTGCAATACTTTGATAGGGAGTGCAACCTAACGTCATGCAAGGTGCAATGTAAATGGACACAGGTTGCAAGTATGAGAATCTCTTTCCATTTGACCACACACTGCAATCCCATCTGGGCTAACATGGGTGCAATGTTTTTTAGTGAGAGTGCAACACAATGTCATGCGAGGTGCAATGTAAGTGGACACAAGGTGCAAGGATGAGAAAATCTTTCCATTTGACCACACACTAGCAACCCCATCTGGACTAACTTGAGTGCAATGTTTTTTATTGGGAGTGCAACACAACGTCATGCAAGGTGCAATGTAAATGAACGCAGGGTGCAAGTATGAGAATCTCTTTCATTTGACCGCACTGGCAACCCCATCTGGGCTAACTTTAGTGCAATGCTTTTGATTGAGAGTGCAACACAATGTCATGCAAGGTGCAATGTAAATGAACACAGGGTGCAAGTATGAGAATCTCTTTCCGTTCATATAATTTGATAAGAAGAACAATATCAATATCAAACAGGAGTAGATTAAACGAGTTGTTCATCCATTGATTCTAAAAGGAAATCTTGATAACTAGGTAATTACAAATGGTTTTTCCTACCAATTTTACCACGAAACAACAAAAAAAGCCGTAAGCCCAAAAATTACAAAAAGATCATATAGAACTTGGCTCGATCTGCCTTCTCATTAGCATAGCTCTTTGCATCACACATATTTCCCGAAGCCAAGTTGGTCGCGTCACCAGCCTTTTCATGACCTATGAGCTGTCTCTTTTGCGTCCAATTCCCTTAAATTAAACATCATCGAACTTAGATGATTGAAAGCTATGTAAAAAAAATACATGTAGAACACAACCGAAGGCACGTGTCAAATGTCCAGAGAGTACTTACGATATAAGAATATGTTTGCTTGACCTATCTAATGAAAGCTTCTTTCTATTTCTCAAAAAAAAAAGGTGGTAAATTTTAAAATCGGACTACTAGACTGTCGTTAATGGTTACAAAATGTATTGAAATATGTAAAAAGTGAATAAAAGTATGGGAAAGTTTATTCCAAATATAAAAAGTACAATGAAACGTATATGTTTTTTTTATTTTCTTATTTGTTTATTGTCTGCTCATTGAACTCACAATAGAAAGATTCATAAAGAACTGGAAAAGTTTACTATTCCTTCCATTTCAAAATAAGTGTCTCACTCTCTCTCTCTCGCCATTTTTAAAATAAAAAAATTAAGTACTTTTGTGTATCGTTTTTGAATTTTTCGGGACCGAATTAGAGTACTCAATGACTGGAGTACTTCATTTTTGCGAAAGATATTCAAAAAACGGTATACAAAGTACTTCGTTTTTTTTTTTGTGAAAAATGATACAATTTTTTGTCGTACACATTTGGAAGGGAGGAAGTATATACACTTTTTACACATTTCAATACACTTTTTAATCCTTAATGTCAGCTCATTGGGCTGATTTTAGAATTTTCCTTTCTGCAATTTGAAAAAGTTGATCGCACTAGATTTTTAGCATTTGACGTACGATTGACAATCAACGTCACTACGTGTTTCAACCCTATAGCAAACTATGAACTAGCGGAGTTAAAAAATTTCGGGACAAGGAAATGTGAATATATGTATATGAGTGAATCAGTTAAAAAGTGATTAGTAAAAAGACTATTTGGTGGTTGAAATTGATGGATAAAAATGAGTTGATGAACTAAAAACGTGACAAAATACTTATAAGTTGCTCAAATACAATCTTTGTAATGAAATACTGTCAAATACAATAAGGATTTGAAAATGTACATTCAAGGGACATGATAAGCTAATTATAGAAAACATTTTACCAGTAAAAGAATTTTTTTTACCAATAAGAAAACATTTTATCGTCCGCTCAATAGAAGAACTAAATTTGAAAAGCTGTTTAAATCGATTAAAGGGGAGGATATTTCAAACTTTCGTCCGAAAATAGCTTGTGGGATTCAACCTTATTTTGGTTGGGCCCTTAATGCCCACTTTACTACTATTTGATTCCTAATTAAAATCACAAACTTTTTGATACAGACGTGGTCGTGCCAGAAGACACTAAAACGCACAAGTGCACTGCAAATTTGTAGCTAGCTACGTTATTTTGACGCTACTTCTTACTGTTACTTTAATCCTTACCCTTTTGTGCGATTCTCAAGCTTCCATAGATACCCGAAACTTTCGCCCTTGTGAACCCTTTGACGAATGGTATCCTATAATTTGTTTAACTTTCAATCTCGCTCTAGTTAATTTCTTTTAGATTTGAAATTGTTCAGTCAGCAAGTTAAGAAAAGTAAAACCTTCTCCAAAATAGCAAAAGAGTGTTCCTCCATCCATTGTCCAAAGAATAGACCCTTGGATTGCGTAATCATTAATGAACATTGCAATATGATAATGATCTTTCTATTTGGCGGACGGTAAAATACAAAGCAATTAGAATTCTTACATATAAGAATTCAGATTCTATAACTTTATTAGGCGAACGGTAGAATACTCCTTTTGAGAAAGCACACTACTACAAAAAACCATAACCATCACGCGTGATGGTTCACTTTCCATCACGCCCACGACAGCGTGATGGCTCCGGGTGTGATTGTAAGTCGGGCATTTTCCATCACGCTTATAAAGCGTGATGGAAAGAGAAGATCAATCACGGCAAAAAAGCGTGATCGTTTAAGATAAAACCGAGATGAAAACTGCATCCCCGCCTTATTTTCTGGGCTTTTCATCTCGGTTTTCATTAAAAAGCGTGATTATATGTAAAGAAAGATCACGGCCAATAAGCATGTTCGTTTATGGATAAAAGTGAGATGGAAACATATATAGCGCGATCTTTTATTGTTTTAGATCTCGGTTTTCCCTTAAAAACGTGATTGAATGAGGCTTCTTTTTTTTTTTTTTTTTTTTTTTTTGCTCTTTTGAATTGGCAATTGCCGGAAGCTCATTTTCATATATACAAAACCGTAATGTATTGTTGTTTCCAATCCAAAATAAAAAATAAAATTTAGGAATCATATTCTTTCATACAAAATCTAATCAGTCACAAAACAAATTAAATTCAAACAACAATCATAAACAAATCAAAATTAGTCTATATAATTCACTTGTACAAAAAAGATTGGTCAAACCAAACTGATATGAAAAGAACTAGATGAGCTATCCCGCAAATGGTGACTTTCAAAGATTGATTCCAGCAATGCAACCAGTGTAGCAAATGTTGGATTCCAATAGCCCAGCGTCCAATGATACAGAGCTTGATCTGATCCCAAAGAAAACAGATGCAGTCAGTATGAGATTAATCTGATCAGTGATCCAAAAGTTTTCCAGAAAAACATGATGATCCAAGGTCAGCAGCAGCATATAAAGAGAATTTCAGAAAGATAAGAGACATGCTTCTCACATTAGACTCCAACAGAGGTGTAGAAAGGCTTGAACATAAAAGTTGAACAAAATCTTGCTCCATATGGAAGAATTGAACTCAGCAGCAAGCAATAAGCTTATAATGCATGAAGCCATAATATGAATCTAAGGCCAACAAGAAGACATAACGTGACACAACCAAGATTTAGACACCAAACAGACCCCCAAAGCAAGAGAATAGGACAGACATCAAGACCTAATATCAAAGAGACAAGAGCAAAGACTCAAAGGATCCCCCAGACACAAGAGCATAAAAGCACGGGACAAACACCAGACCGAAGTACTGCGATAAACCAGACACAATAGAAAAAATTAAGCAACCCCAGACACAGAACACCTGCAAGATAGACAATCCAAAAAAATCCCATAATACAAGTGAATGACAACCAAAAGCTAACCAAAACCATTGGGCATTAACAGTAGATGAAAGGAATATCAGATATAGGCCAAGCAAAGACTTCCCAACTGGTAATGGAATTGTTGCTGTAGACTACCACAACCTGTTATTCACAGCAAACACAGCTCTGTTCCAGCATAAATTCTACTAATAACAGCAAACACAGCTCTGATCATTTAACCAAATCTTCATTGCAGATTTTAATTGTCACTTCTTTAATTGTATACTTTCTACCCTAATTCTTTAAGACCTTTCATTGCAGATTTTAATCCGATAGTTGAAGCATTGGCTTTAATTTTCTGGTCTTATTAACTGTGCTTTGCAGGTCCAAGGAAAATTCTGTATCAGAATAGTGTAGAGTTTGAACACAACAAACAAAGGTAATTTTATTGATTACAAGCACTTGTACACTTAAGTTGTGTATAACAACACACACTATCACTCACCATGGAAGACTCTTTTACACACAAGAGAACACACACACAATCTAGGAAGACACTTTAACTTTGGACACAAACACTTTTAGTACTTGGACACCTCACAATTGGACTCTCACTCACTTGCTTGGAGTCTCTCTTTCTTGCCTTCACTTTGCATTCAATTGCATTACCTTCAAATGAGGACCTCCCCTCTATTTATAGGCACCAATGGATACTTCTAGAAGCACTCATCACTCCATGCTTCTAGATGCTTCTAGGAGAGCCCATAAGCTTCCATCATATTCCGGAATATTCTTGTATCATCCGGAATGTTCTAGTATAGTCCATAGTATTCCGCAAGTATCCGGAAGACTCTAGCAAGGTCTAGAGGATTCCAGAGCATTCTAGAGAAGTCTAGATATTTCCGGAATAGCCCGGAAGTTTCCGGCGACGTCCGGAAGACTCCGGAAAACTCAAGAGAGGTGGTGATGATCTTTCAACACTCCCCCTCAGCACCAACTCTCTTAACTCTGCCTTACTCTTCATGCCAAGCTGCTTTCTGAATTTGCTGAGCTTAGAATTCCTGAGTCCCTCAGTAAAGTTGTCCGCAACTTGGTTTTTGGTCTTTATGTGGCTCACCTCTATCTCTTCCTTAGCCAACGCAGCATCCATGTACTTCGGATTGGGCTTCCTTTGTCGGGTAGATCTCCTTGGCGGTGGGTTGTCTT
>CM029277.1:17785101-17787242 GCA_016920895.1 Vaccinium myrtillus
AGAGAGAGAGATATATTTATTTACTAACTACTGTTCGCCGGAGACACGTGAGGGAGAGAACTCACAGTCCCCGAATAGAGAGAGACAAGAGGGAGAGGCCGACCGAGAAATACCCAACCGAGAGAAAGGCCCTAAATAGTTAATACGTCCATTTACTAGTAGACCCAAAACATCACGATTAAGCACCTACAGTCCTAGACCGACAATATTACGGTTACCAATAACAACATGGGAAAATTATCCAAATGGTCCCTGTAGTTTCACCCGAGTCTCGATTTAGTCCCTCTAGTTTCAATTGCACTCCAACGAACCCTGTAGTTTCAATTTTGGTCAAATTTAGTCCCCGACGTTAACTTCCGTTAGCAAACTTAACGGAAATCCCAATTTGGGGTTTTTTTGAGGGTCAAACTCGTCTTTTCACCCGCCCCTCTTCTTCCCCAATTTATAACCCTAACCCTAACCCTAACTCTTCTTTTTTACACCCACAGATCTACTAATATTTCGTTACACAATTAACATATGGGATCCGGAATTGGACTGGATTGATGATATTACCAAATTTTACACCCACATATATCAAGAAACAACAATCAATCCGCATAATTCCGATACAGATCTAATCAACCACACTGATCGCAAAAAATTACATAAAACAAGAAACCCAATCGAGAAAAACCAAATCTGAAATCAAGCGTCAAACGATTTGACTCATTTCCCTCGATTATTGAAGTTCATCTTCTCATAGTACCAAATCGACAATAGCGACAACGAAAGGTGCATCTCATCCTTCCCCCATCGCTTTTTCCCCCCCTCCGTCGCTGCCGATTTTGCCGGAACTACCGGTGCCGGCAACGGAAGACATGGCCACGTCGATGACGACGCAAAAGCAGCAGTAGAGGAAGATGGTTTGGATAATGGCCAGAGGTACAACGAGTGGAGGTGACGAAACCCGCCTAGGGCGAGAACAACTGATCGGAGTTGGTAGGTCCCGCCTGAGTGCTTGGTACAGATCGGAGGATACAGCGGAAGAGTTTTCGTTGGGTTCTTGATTTGGATCTTGTAAGTCTGGTTTGGGCTTCTTGTTGGTCTTGGTGTCATCGTCGATTGAGGCCGGATCGGAGGATGATTCTTCCACCGGTCGCTTCATCGCCGGTGGATTGAAAAGGGTTTTAGTGAGAGATGATTTTGTTTTGATCTGAGAGGAAATGATGGAAGGGTTGGGTTGGAAGAGGGATAGATATCCAATGGGGATTGGATTTGCAAAGGAAAGAAAAAAAATTGGATTTGATTTAGGGTTAGGGTTACATATTGGGGAAGAAGAAGGGTGGGTGAAAAGACGAGTTCGACCCTCAAAAAACCCCCAAATTGGGATTTCCGTTAAGTTTGCTAACAGAAGTTAACGTCGGGGACTCAATTCGACCAAAATTGAAACTACAGGGTTCGTTGAAGTGCAATTGAAACTAGAGGGACTAAATCGAGACTCGGGTGAAACTACAGGGACCATTTGGATAGTTTTCCCTAACAACATAGAGAGAGAGAGAGAGAGAGAGAGGTTACTAGTTCTCATCGTCGCCGGAGCTGGAGCTTTTGTTCGATTGAAATCCATAGATGAAAGCCAACAACCTCAATACTGGATTCTCTCTTCTTCGGAACCCAAATGGCAACCCAAAACGAATAATATCTTGGTTGCAGAAATCGTCTTCTAGGGTTTTTCCAGATACGGTGCGGGGTGGAGGGAATAAGGGGGGGAGAGTACAGTGGGGTGGAGGGAATATGGGGAGAGAGTACAGCGGGAATATGGCGACCAAAACGAATTGCAGAAATTAGAAATTTTGGACACGCCCAATCGTTTCCCTCTGGATTTGGGGAAGCTTTTCATCACAGCTTCAAAGCGTGATGAATTCTTTTCCATGGCAGCTTCAAAGCCTGATGGATGGCGTTTTTTTCTGCGCGCGACCCTTGATTTTCATCTCGGTTTGGGGAAGTTACCATCACAGCTGCAAAGCGTGATGGTTGAAGTTTTTTTCCGGCGCAGCATATTTGTTTTCCATCTCACTAAAACAAACAAAGCGAGATTAAAAAACTACTTACAATCTCACTTTTTTAACCCCTGAGATTAAAACTTTTCCTTCTATTTCTTT